>JAKSYS010000248.1:0-78657 GCA_022925895.1 Fragilaria crotonensis
TCCCATCTCAGGTCGTCGACTAATTCTGCATAGCCCGATATCATGGTTTGTTTATGCATATATCCAATAATAATATCAAAAGTGCACATATATCATGCTTTTATCGCTATGTGCGATATTCGAAGGCTTATTTTGGTTGTTTAAGCGATGCTGCGATCCGACATAGCGACATAGCCGTTCCGCATGAACCTGCTCTACTGAGAGTTCATATGGTACGCCACGCACTAGTTGTACTCCTACTCTAGAGCGCATAGCCATTGTACATATGTCATAGTAGAATAGGTAGTGAGTTCGTTTTAACGTTCTCGGCGTACCATCCCCAGCTTCAAGACAATGCACGTATGACCAAGAGCAGCGATGCGTGAATATGTATGAGCAAGGTTTCCAAGTACACTGAGTACAGTACTAAAACGTAAGTACTTGATCACACGTATGCATACGAGTACTAGTACCATAATTTACGAGCATTCGAATCTACAATGCCGTAAACTGGAATCCAAGTTCTTATTCCCGTGAGTGTCGCCAACCAAGTTGAAATTCAAAGGTGCGCGTTCCGTCACGATCCCTATCATTTTAGACCAGTCCCACAGAATTGTACACATTTTTAACATTTAGTGCGTAAATTTGAATTCACATAAAAATACCTGTACGTCGAACCCTCAGTTCGTGGATCATAAAAACTGATCTCCAAAGTCGTGGAAGTCATTGTGCGTGCGTTTGTGATTGCCCACAATTAAATCCATCGTTCCATTTTCATCGCACATCATGTCGACTCCTCAACTACCAGGATGCGTCGGTCCAGAAGTCTTGATTGAAGTCCCATTTTGTGGTGTTGGAGATTTCTTGTTTGTAATTTACAGCCTTGCGACGATTGTCGCATTGCTGTAACGGGGGACACACTACACGATTGTTGATGTTCTCCAGTTGAGAGAGAGAACGAGAAGTTTTTAACCCCTCAAAGTGAGGGTATACCCTGGCATTGACACTACCTATCACAAAACGACCCAAACGAAATATGACGAAACGATTTTCCTACAAAAACCGAAGACGGCGCCCCTCCTGGATCTTGCCTATTGCAGTGGCAGATGCGTTCCGCTACCCGCAAGCCAAGACTGAGCATCATCTTGAATCCAATATGAATGATTGACGCTACCGTCCGCATACGCCTGTATTGATTTGTTATTATATAACTATAGCACTCCGAGTCATCCCAACAAATGTTTTGACCTCTTATACATATATAGTGGATTTGTATTCTAAGTACGCTACCGGTAGATAATCGTGCGCCCACTACTTTCCTTACAATTGAGCACATACACAAGGGCGCCAAATCAAAAAAGGGCCATGCCATGAACCTTGCGGTACCATGGGTTTAACATGTGATTTCAGTGGAAAGCACAACAAAACATACTTTTTGTCGTCACCATTTGGGCGCAATGCATCATCACGACAATTTTCCGTCTGTAAATTCGAACAACTATTTCCTTCTTGCGTGCAGAATCCTCGGGTCGACCTGGACACTTACAACTCCTGTCCCTTGACCACTCCAAACACTTTTTCATCCTTCTTCTTCTTCTTCTTCTTCTCCATCATCAAACTCTCCACAACAGGAACAAGTGTCGGATCTACGCTGATCGCCATTCGAAAATAATTAGCCGCACTGGGATCTCCAGCATCTTGTGCCATTCGGCCATGTTTCAGAAATTGTTGTGCGTACTGGGCTGCTTCGGGTGTTGCCCTGTACGAATTGCAATAGGCAGCATCAATATCTGCATCGGTCCGATCGCCCGATGCCTCCAAGAATTGTGCATAAATCAGATGCAGCCGACTTTCCAAATCTCCTTCTCCCATGCGCCCCATGAGAGCACGGAATCGTTCTTCGGAGGCGGTCCAATAGGACGATTGCTGATGATCGGATCGATATTCGAGTGGCACCGACAAGGCCATGACGTAGGTGTATCGCAAACCACCATCGAGTTGGAGGACGGCATGGGGGAGACTGGCGGGATACAGGTACAAATCACCTTTTTGGAGTCCCTCCAATAGGACTGGACCCACTTGCAATCCGCCACCTTGATAGGCCGATGGGTCACTCAACATAATGTTGACATTGTAGGTACGATGTGTCCCATCATTTGGTTTCGTATCAACATGGAGTCCAAAATGCATTCCCGGATTGAATTCATGAAGTAATGTAAAGTCAATGCACGCTTTGAGTTCCTCTCCAGAAGAAAGGGTCATCGCATCATCCTTATCATCTGTGTCAGCATCACCAAGAACAACTTCACAATGCTTGTTGAGTGGTAATTTGGATGCAACACGGTCTAGAATCCAATCCAAATCACCTCGTTTCAGCAATTTTCCCTTGACATCGAATCGATTGATGCGCGACACACTGTCTGCCTCGCGAGTATCCTCTATGCGTTTCAACTGAGTAGTGTAGAGATCAATAATGGCATCACATTCTGTGGGAGTAAAGGCATTGCGAGCCATTATTGGCCATTCTGTGGAAGACGATACCACCAAGGCTGTCGTTGTCGGTAATAGTGTTTGGAATACGAACAAGGTCGAGGTAAACATCAGGAGGAAGGGAATTGAAAGCCGTTGCTGTTGAAATGAAGTCATCGTCGTGAGTTGAGAAGGTTCTTGAACGGTTCTGTACTTGAGGATGATGTTAAATGATGTATGAGACGAGTTTGAACTTGGGGCTCGAACAAACTTGAATGCGAACAATGAACTGCAAGGTACGGCTTTTGTGACGTCGAATCAACATTTTCCTCCAAGTTGAAGTCGCCAAACAGGTGGAAGACTTGTGTGGATCAAAACGTGTACAGTCGTGTTGCCTGTCCATCATCGCGGAATGATGGTTACGGTACCTGTACTGTATCATTCAATGATTCACTAAACAAGCGCACTGTATGTGCTCGTACTGTACAATTCAATAGAGAAGCGTCCTGTACGAGTGGTGTATGTAAGTACTCCGAGTACGTCGCAAGCCTCTACTGCATTCATCGTGCAACCATTCATTGCCAACAGAGGAGCCAAAGAAACATCACTTTTTCTTCGAGTTTGGATCTGTTGTGAACTCATACAAACCTTCAATTTTTGTTCGGTATCACTCCCATCTCGCATCCACCATGTCTGCATCATCATCAGAAGCAGAAGATTATTCCGACGACGACGACGAAGAAGAAACAACCGTCGAACCATCGTCCAAGAAACAAAAATTGGGAGCCGCGGGATCTGCCCTCGAGGTTGCTCCTCCGGTATCCTCCAAGAATAACAGCAAAAACAAGAACAAGCCCAAGATTATTGTGTTGCTCGACCAAGCAACCTTGGAAACAGTCAAAAATCGACGTGGTGTTTACGAATTGCTCAATTGTGATGATCATCGCGAATTGTGTCGCAAAAAGTTGAACAAGGACCCCAACGACTTTCGTCCTGACATTTTGCATCAAGAATTGTTGGCCCTCATGGACTCACCTCTCAACAAGGCAGGTCTTTTGCAAGTTTACATTCATACTCAAAAGAAGGTACTGATTGAAGTCAATCCCTCCTGTCGCGTCCCACGCACCTACAAACGATTTGCGGGACTCATGGTCCAATTGTTGCACAAATTGAAAATCAAGGCAGCCGGCGAATCGACCACATTGCTCAAGGTTATTAAGAATCCATTCTCGCAACATTTGGCAGCAGGCACACGATGTTATGGATTCTCATCACAGGGGACACTCTATTCACCCGTGGCACTGGCCAAGACGCTGCTCCCCCCGACGATTGAGGATACCAAGATCCCGACGTGTCTTGTCCTTGGGGCCATGGCAACGGGACATGTTACCATTCAGGATCATCCGTATATTGAACAGATGCTTAGTATCAGCGAATATCCATTGTCGGGTGCAGCAGCCTTGTCAAGAATTATGGGCGGGATTGAGCATTTGTGGGGAATTGTGTAAAGACACTACACGTGCTAATCGTGTCACCTATAATGATTATCAGGTACAAGCACATCTCCGAGTACAGAGAGTACTGCTAGTAGAAGTAGCTTTCAACACGTTGTCAAAGGGTTCGACGCGTTACTGCGATTATATAGCATGCATGAACTATTGACTCTAAATATTCTATTTCCTCTATTCTTGGTATGGCAGAAAACCACCGCCAGAGATCACAACCACAGTTGATCATTTCACATGCTCGGTTGGAGTCCTTATGTGTTCCCACTCTCAATCCTGGTCCTCCTCTTCCGGATGAAACAAATCACTCAGTTGCAGCGGGATATCCGAACCATACCGAGCCACAAATTCATTGCTGCCTCCCAGCGTCCGGATAATGTTATTTTGTGGAATACCAACGTCAAGGATTAGTTCGCCGCTGCCATGCTGGTATACTCTGGCATGACCATTATTGTCATCACACGGTACCAAATCATGGCTGGTACTGGTAGATGATTGGGGCAAGGACGAGAGGATTGTTCTCGAAAGTTCCTCCTGATTAATGACGAAGTCATCATCATCGTCCATAAACATGTCGCTCAATTGAAGAGGGATATCGTCGTGAGCACTTGCAAAGAATTCGCTTGCGCCGGGAGTGGGAATGACATTATTTCTTGGCACATGTTCCTCTTGGACGTCGTCGTTATCGTCCATAAACATGTCGCTTAATTGTAGAGGTATATCGTCGTGAGCGCTAGCAAAGAATTCGCTTGCTCCCGGAGTGGAAATGATATTGTTTCTCGGCATGTGTTGCTCTTGGTCGTCGTCATCATCATCCATGAACATGTCGCTTAATTGAAGAGGAATGTCATCATCGCCGTACGCAAAGTATTCATTGGCGCTCCGTTTGTTGACGTTCGGATCAATGGCAAGCGTACTTTTCCAATGGTCAACTTTTTGCTTGAGAGTCGTAAACATTTTGGGAGGACATGCAAAGGAATCCATCAAAGCTCCTGCCGAATATATTTGAATGGCAGGCAAGGCTTGCAGTTGAAGAACATCTTGAAAGAAGTCGTTATTGTGTGTCAGGGGAATTTGTGCAAAGACAATGGGCGAGTGCGAGAGAGTGCCGCGGTTGTCTCTTGCCAGTTTTCGAAATCTGGGTTCCAACGCTTTGCATGCCTTGCAAGAGGCGGAATAGTATTTGATGACAACAATCTTGTCACGATGGGTCTCCAGGAATTGTCTGGTCGTTGCAAAGAGAAGTTGTGCAAGAGGGGATGAGCAAATTCGTTAGTCTTGTTGATTGCCCAGTAGTGCAGTGCACTACGCAGTAGCCGGTAGCATGATTTATCACACAGTCCAGCACTGGAATTTCTTACCTGTGTTGTTGCTCATCACAAAGATGATATATCTCTTGACTTTTCGTAGGCGACTTGAGCCACTCATCACTGTCACCGCTGTCGCGTTCAAAAGCAAGGTCATCTGCTGACACCTTGTACGATAGGAACGTCATTTTCGGCCATGCTGATGGCGACGCACGTCTGAGACCATGAGATACGTAGGCACTGGATTCATGTATCAATGTCTGCACAATTACGAATGTCAATAACACTGCAGCTACCGCTGATGATGAGGAACGATTGCAAGAAGTTGTCATGGTGATCAAGAATCATTTGATGTGTTCTGAGTTCTGGATACTGCGGAAATGAGCGGGTCTCAGTCACACGCAATGAGACGTCGAGAAGAACACTTTTGGGACTGGAGACTGGAGTGCGAATTCCAATCTTGTTAAGGTTGAACCCGGATGATGACAGCACGTTTCTGTGACATCTCAGCGTGATAGTGACACCTGCAATTTGGCACCAGTCCCATTCAGCCGAGTTGTGATGAATCTTGTGATGAGAAGGTTCGAAGTTCGTTGCGTTTCAAATGCGAACTTGATACCAGTACCCCCGTTTTTAGATTGCACTGGTACGGTGTACTAGGTTTTCCATTCTGAAGTATTGAGTACAGGGTACCAGGTACTGGAATACTGCATTTGGTGTACTGGAGTACTCCGAATTCCGAATACTTCCACTGAGATATGTTCACCTCTCACCCTGATTCTTGTATTCCTGTGGATTGCACCAGGGGCCAGGTGGCTGGTTGAAAACATTGGAAACGCGAATCAAGATTCTACTGTATCAGTATCGCTCGGAGTAGTGTAGGTTAGTATCGGTGGTTTATACTGGAGTATAGAGTGTAACGCATTACTGGTACTTTACACTGTACTCCGAGAAGGTTATGCATACGGTCTGCAGGCTGCAGGTCGAGCAAGATTCAGATATTTCCCGATGTCACACACGTCACTTTTTGAAGCCCACCCACAGGAAGCATCTCTTTCACTCGAATACTCCACGATGAATCTCGTCCTCTTGTTGATCACCATCACGTCCGCATGTGCCTTTGTGCCTCCACAATTGGCGCCAATCACTACTTCCACTTCTGGTAACAGCATGAGATCTGTCCTCCTATACGCCACAGCCCCAGCTCCAGTCGACAACGTTGTCGTTATGGAAGATGCCAATGCCGTCGGCGCGAAAATTAAAGAGATTGTGGAACAAGCCGCTGCCGCTGCCATTGCCGATAAGGGACACTTTTGGTTGGCCATTCCTGGTGGTAGTATCCTCAAAATGCTGGTTGGGTCCAATGGAGATTGGACCTCTCAAACGACGATTGCCTACGTCAATCACAAGTGCGTCCCCATGGACGATTTGGATCTGGCCACGCATGCCAAGGCCATGAAGTTGTTCATGAATGAGTGGGATGGATGCCATCCAATCGTTCTGGATGGAACCGATGATGGCGATGCAGAAGCCGCGTCGTATCAGTTGAAGCTTGACAATGTACCACGTTCTGACACGGGAATCCCTCAATTCGATCTTGCCTTGATCGGTGTTGGTGACGATGGGCATGTTGGAAGTCTCTATCCGAATCGTGACGAAGTTCTGGAGACACAAAAGTGGGTCCTTTCAGTCGCCATGAAATCTCCTCCCAGCATTTCGTTGTCGTTGCCAATCATGGCCAATGCCAAACAAGTTGTTGTGGCCGCGTGTGGGGTATCGGACAAGTATCCGCAGGGGAAGAGTGATGCCATGAGACGTGCTATTGTGGAACAAGAAGAAACCTTGCAATCCTTTCCAGCTGTTGGATTACGACAGAAGGCTACGTGGATCATGGACAAGGCGGCGGCCAGTAAGTTGGGTGGTGATTATAACTAATAGGGCATCGATAGATAGATGGCCCAATTCTCAAGGGTAAACTACTAATAGCTATCGAAATAGGTATGAGTATTGACGCTTGTTTCGTGATTTCTACCAGGAGCACTTGACGCATCTTACGTTTGCCCTTTAAGAAGTCGCTCGATGCGCTGTCGTTCCTTGCGATCGCGATCTTTTCGTTCTCGTTGTTTCTGGACTAATTCATCAAACCCTATATCCATGAGTTTAATTATGGCCAATCGTGCCGCCTTGGTAACAGGGCCCAGCAACGCAATAGCCTTGTCATCCGTAATTTCGGGACACTTCTCCAAGGGCCTTCCAGACAATTTCTCAGCTGCCTTGACCAATGCCACATCGGCTTCCCCGACCAGTGAAATGGCACGTCCTCGTCGTCCCGCACGAGCCGTTCGTCCGACACGATGCACGTAATTGACAGCGGTTCGGGGGAGTTCGGCGTTGATGACCAGATCGACACTGGGAATGTCCAGACCGCGGGATGCCACGTCTGTGGCAACCAAGAGCCGCACGTGTTGGGATTGGAACTTGCCGAGCGCAGCGAGACGACGATTTTGAGACAAGAGGGAATGAAGCGCCACATTGTCGACACCAAGTTCGTGGAGTATGCCAGAGACTAGGGCGCAACGCTCGCAAGTTGATACAAAGATGATTGCGGATTGCGCCTTGGCTTCGTTATCATCGTCATCATCGTCGTCGTCCATGTCATCCTCAGGTTTAGCATTCTTCTTACCACGACCACCGCTGGTTGTGGTAATCTTGCGACGTCGACCGCCGTTTTTCATGAGAGTACGAACGGTTGTCAAGAGGTACGCATCGCGGACGCGTGATGGCATGAATACATATTCTTGCTTGAGACCAGCTGGGATTGTGGGTGTGGAGGATGCGGGCTCTTCCTTACTCTTCTTGTCTGCTTCAATCGTTTTTTGTTGATCCTCGTCTTCAGAACCATTGTCATCACTAGCGCTATTACCATCATCGCTATCACCGGCGTCTTGATCTTTCTCTTGTACTCGTGGTTTCGTTTGATTCTTGACACTATCCTGTTCAATCACAAATTTTTGGAGTGGCAATCGTCCGCGTCCAGCACCGGCGAGCTCCTCCATGCTCTCGAGTGACCTGGTCATGGTGGCGCTAAAGAGGAGCGTTTGGCAGTTGCGACTCTTGGATGTATGCAACAGTACTTCTGCCACATCCCGTTCAAATCCCGAATTGTTTGCCAACAATCGGTCCGCTTCGTCTAGGACCATGTACCTCAATTTTCTCAAATTGGGTGGATTCGGTCCTCGCAGCAATTCTGCCAGTCGTCCCGGAGTCGCAACACAAAAATGCGGTCTATTGTCCAACTGACATGCCTGATGTACCAGATCCAATCCTCCAATGCAGAGTACCGATTGGACTCGATAGGCATTTGCCCCAAAGGCCAGTACTTGTTGGTGGATCTGTTTGGCCAATTCACGTGTGGGTGTCAATATGGTGCAATAAATGCCGTAGGGATCTGCTTGTAATTTCTGTAAAATGGGCAAGACAAAGGCTGCCGTCTTTCCAGATCCAGTCGATGCGAGACACAAGACGTGCTGGTTGTCGTTTTGGAGTAGGAATGGGAGCATGCAGCGCTGTACCGGTGTCGGACGATGAAATCCCATGGAACGACATGTCTTTCGCAAGGGTTCAGCAAGTCCCAAATCTTCAAATGTGTCCCAGGATGATGATGTAATTTTGTTAGATTGGATGGCGTTATTATCATTGGAATGCTTCTTCGTGTTGTTGTTATTGTTGTCGTGGTCTCGAAGGCTGGACGTTGGGGCGTCGGCTTGGTCGGGAATGGTTCCCCTCTGTTACTGATTCGGATACCAACGGAACAGTGACTCGCTTGCGCTTATTCTTGTTTTTTCCAAAGAGAGTCGACATGGTGCTGGTCGGAGTTGTGTTGTTGTATAGTAGATCGTGCTGTAATGCTTTCAATTTGCGACCAACCGTGTGACATGTGACCTATGATAATGGTGGGAGAATCCGAAAGGAGTGAGGACGAGAGTGAAAAAATGGTTGGTGTCGGCGCAGCAGCTCGTACTGTGCACTGGATACTGGATTACTGTATTATTTATTTACTGTACAGTACTGATGAGTTCCTTTGTCTGTCTCTTCCATTATGGAATTCCCTCATCCATCTGAATCAAATGGAACTCTGGATCGATGTCTGTCGAACCCGATCGAACGAGGCTGCCGCTCACGATGATCTTGCGATTGTGCTGTCACATCACATCGTTGCTGTTGCAAAAGAGATTGGCATATCGGTATTGTTGTCGTGATTGAGTGATTCTTAGAAGACACTAATCCACTATAAGGAGGAACTCAGAATACAGGATAACAATGGCATCTGCAGCAGTTTTATCATCCGCCCAAACCATGAGCAAACCGGTACGTTGCCATTTACTTTACAAGACAAAATGTCATGCCTGTACTGTGATTGATATCTCGCGGGTCCGTGGGTGTTGACTCCGTTCCATATCATTCATGTCTTCTAACGTGTGTCGACTTGACTTTTTCCGTGAATTACTACTCCTTTCATTACTATTCTAGTTGGTGGCGGCTTCGTACACAAATGTCAACGACAAGGATGAGGAAGAGATTAATCTCTACGGGGAAATGAAGTCGCTCGAACAGCAATTGGAATTCGTGGAGCTACAAGAAGAATATCTCAAGGATGAGATGCGCCATTTGCAACGCGAACTTCTTCGAGCCAAGGAAGAGATTCGTCGCATTCAGTCAGTCCCTCTGGTCATTGGGCAATTCAATGAAATGATTGATGCCAATTATGGAATCGTATCGTCGACGGCGGGAAGCAACTATTATGTTCGGATTTTGAGCACACTCGATCGGGAACTTCTCAAACCAAATACGTCGATTGCGCTTCATCGACATTCTCATTCAGTCGTTGATGTTTTGCCACCGGAATCAGATTCGACTGTCAAGCTTATGACGGAGAAGCCAAAGGTTTCATACAAGGATATTGGTGGCATGGACGTGCAGAAACAAGAGGTTAGGGAGGCTATTGAACTTCCCCTCTTGCAGCACTACCTTTACCAACAGATTGGTATTGATCCACCTCGTGGAGTTCTCTTGTATGGACCACCTGGGACGGGGAAGACCATGATGGCCAAGGCAGTAGCAAATGCGACTGCAGCTACATTTATTTCCATGGTGGGCAGTGAATTCGTTCAAAAGTACCTTGGTGAAGGCCCACGTATGGTCCGTGATGTGTTCCGTCTTGCTCGTGAAAATTCTCCTTGCATCATCTTTATCGACGAAATCGACGCTATCGCTACGAAACGTTTCGACGCTCAGACTGGTGCGGATCGAGAAGTGCAGCGAATCTTGCTGGAACTCCTAAATCAAATGGACGGTTTCGACCAAACGACGAATGTCAAGGTCATTATGGCAACGAATCGAGCAGATACTCTGGATCCTGCGCTCCTTCGACCTGGTCGCTTGGACCGCAAGATCGAGTTCCCCAATCCCGATCGACGCCAGAAGCGAATGGTCTTTCAAGCAGCCACATCAAAGATGAATTTGAGTGATGAATTGGATCTCGAGGACTACGTCAATCGCAGCGAAAAAGTCAGCAGTGCCGATGTTAGTTCGATCTGTGCCGAGGCGGGACTTCAAGCCGTGCGCGAAAATCGTTACATCGTCCTGCCCAAGGACTTTGATGCTGCCTACAAGAAGGTGGTGAACAATCGAGACAAGGAACACGCCTTTTATAGCATGTAGAGGAACAAGTCTTTACCACACTATTGTTTCGTTATCAGCCTTTATCTTCAGTTAGTACCATTGCTTGAATGAAGAGGCATTGCCCACCTTCGCCTCTGCGAAGATGTTAGGTTGTTGTCGTACTACAGTACGTTATACCGACACTGTAGTAGACAGTCCATTTTACCACGGGCGATTATGCTCTCATTTTTGTGGGCGGATCTTTCTGTACGCAGCAAGCCGACGGACAGTGCCCCATTTTCTCGTTCCATGTTTTGTTCGAACACAGTCGTCCACACCACTGCTGACACATGCAACATCCACGTCGCAATAGCTCCCTTGAATGGAATGCTGCATATTTCAGCGTCGTCTCCTTCTCCGAGGAATTCCAACACAATTGTCTTGACTGCTCTCCGTCCCCAATTAGAATGCTGTCACGATACCAATGACTTCGGGACGCTCGTGTTGCGTGGCCGTCGATTCAAGAACAACTGCAACAGCAACAACAGATATGCTCATTCCAACGATCCTTCAGGATTGCTGGAAGCATATCAACAAAAACTACCAGCTGTGGCGACGAAAGGAGGATTGGAGGAGGACAATCAAACTGTCGCTAATGTAATGATGGTCGATCTGGAATCATTATCCACCTTGCAGCCAGCCAATACTCATGCTCATGATCATGACATTATGGTTGCTGCTGATGATGATACTGATGATGAATGGAATCGCGTACCCATCTGGAACAAAAGTCCGTGGAAAATGATTACTGCCGAACAACTGGGATCGCTGAAGCAACGTCTCAACGATATCCTAACGAACAGCGCAAAGGAGAGACGGCAATCTCGAAGCGATCAATTGGGCAAGGAAGAACATGAATATCATATCCAAGCTTTTCTACGAGACTCTAGTCTGGTATTTGAATGTGTTATCCAAACCTTGAACGCACATTCCAATAATAATAAAGATTCGACCGAAACGGCTGACAGCCTGCATTGGACAGTGGACAACATTTTGGAATTGCATCGCCAACTGGAGGACTTGGAGTTCGAGTGCGCAACAAGGACAACACCCATGACAGCATCAACATCAATGCTTGCTGAACCTGTTGTGGAACCCATTCTGGACCTCAGTGAGAACTTATCAACCGTCACGTTGCAATGCCGGGATGGTGGTAATCGACATTTCACCATGGCATTGAATCTGTCCGCGTTCCCTCAGCACATATCAATCGATCGATGGGATCTTCCCAAAGTTGAAGATGCAGACACATCCAGCACTGACGATATCCTACGACACAAACCACGTGCCAAGCGTGGAAATTCTTCACCAGAGACTATCCGAGACCTGTACCTCATGTTTGTGGCAACCACCGATGCGTATCAGAACTTATGGAATGAACTCGATGATTTGGATGCTAACGTTTGGGTTCTTGAAGCAAACACAAATAATCGATCCGTGTGTCATCGGAGCATTTACCTTTCCAACAGTGCCAAACTCATCGTGTCCTTGGATCGGACGCAGCCACGCACAAGACCTACCAAGGTTCAATTCCTTGGATCGCACGGATCTGTGTATTACGAAATGTTCCAATCTTATTCTTGGGATGAAGAACGTTCTGTTCGCCATAATTTGGAGACCTGCTTTGGCAAGTCCTTGGCTAGACCCACTAATGACGAGGAGGATTCTAATACAATGATGAATGCTACAACTACTACATTCGATTGTGGAATCTGTTTTGGTTCCACGAAGGAAACGTCTACTTTGGACGGTGATGAATGTTGTGATTGTGAAAATCCAAAGTGCGCTCGACCCTTCCACAATGCATGTCTTGAAAAGTGGTTGACCTCATTGCCCACGTCACGTATCAGTTTCGATACCATGATTGGTAGTTGTCCCTATTGCAAGGATCCTATTGCAGTGCAGATGAGTGATTCATGATTTACTCTACATGTGAGCTCTTTTACATCCTATAGCAGTTGTGGAAATAGTAACAGTGCGTCGACAGCATCATCTTAACTACCAACTGAGAAATGGCATAGTTCTGCCATCGGTTTGAAAATCAGAAGGTACACTCGCTATAATACAACAGGAGACTCTCATGACAAGATATGGATATGCTACTCGTAGAACTCCTCATCTGGCAAGCCACAGCTTGCCTACAGCAAAGAGCCTAGACCGCTGTGGTCCAGGGTGTTCTGCCATGAGGAAATGTAACAAAACCAAAAGGGTTTCCGATACCGGGACTCGAACCCGGGTATCCTGCGTGAGAGGCAAGTATGCTAACCACCTACATTATATCGGAAAAGGAAGTTCCGATACCGGGACTCGAACCCGGGTATCCTGCGTGAGAGGCAAGTATGCTAACCACCTACATCATATCGGACTTGATGACATGTAGAGGGACATTAAATATTAGAAAATCTGAAATCGATGTTCGTCGTTTTGAGGAGATCTTGCCTTGGAGAACAAAACGTTCACATCTGCCATACCTGGTACCTGGTACAAGTACATACTTCTACACTTCATGCTTCTATTCAATGGTAGGACTGTAACCCGCTGGCGAGTTTGCATCGCCATGACTTATAAATCTACGACATACCTGTTCATGAAAGGTGCCACTCATTCTTGGATAATCTTGCTGTTCGTGCTGTGCTCGATATGGTGGCTCCATAGGCGTCATCCGGCTTCCAATTTGCTCCGAGCACTGCGGACTGCGGAGATTTCAGAGATAGACTTCTATTTGTACGTACACTTAGCAGCTACTACTGTAGTACACAATCCCAGGTAACAGTACTTTACTACAGTGTGGTGCTAAAAAGCTCTAAACCAATCAGTGGACAGAAGGCATTGCGCTCCACTCAGGTGCGCGCCAACCGATCATGTGCAAGCCGGACGGACGAGGGATTCTGGAACTCCAACCGGTGCATATCCGGGTCTTTTTAGACCTCACTCGTAAACGGTATGGACTTTCCAGACTCCACAAAATTGTTCGATCGCGGTTTGTGCCGCCTTCGGAAGCCGTAACAGTCGTATTTTGCTATTCGCTCGTTCTCTGTTGCTTTCATCCAACTCTGAATCGCACACGATGAGCACATCTGCACGACGCCGTTTGTTGAGAGACTTCAAAAGGTATGTTCCATATGTGAATTCTCGTTCTCAATTGCAGTTTTCTGTTTTCGGTGGTTCCTTCGCCGTATAGGTTGGTAGTAGTACTCTGGTATGTAGGGTTCCACGACGTCGTACGGAATTCGGAGCGTGACTGAGGTCTGAGGTGTCTCCACCAGGCGACCTCGACGCAAACACCGATCTTTGCTAAGGATGGTCGTTGTTGTCGGCGACTGACTTGTCATGATTGATTCTTCGGTGTCGCACCGTCTGCTGGTAGTCTGGCTTCTCTTGGAGCAATTTGCGTTTGGTCGGACTCTCTCGTGAAGAGCACACCCACAAGGATCGGTATTTGATAAGGGAATGTATGGCCCGCATTGTTCACTGTCACTCACGCATTGACCCATTCTTCATCATGTGTTGCGTTCAACCTGCAGACTTCAGAATGACCCTCCTTCAGGAGTAACAGGAGCTCCCATGGACACGAACATTATGCTCTGGCAAGCGGTCATTTTTGGCCCGGACGATACACCATGGGAGGGAGGCACGTTCAAACTCATTCTAGAATTCTCGGAAGACTATCCCAACAAGGCACCGCAAGTCCGTTTCCTCACCAAAATGTTTCATCCCAACATTTACAATGACGGACAAATCTGTCTGGATATTTTGCAAAATCAGTGGTCTCCCATTTATGATATTTCGGCCATTCTTACCTCGATTCAATCGCTCTTGTGCGATCCAAATCCCGCATCCCCAGCCAATTCAGAAGCCAGTCGCTTGTACAATGAGAATCGCCGTGAATACAACCGTCGTGTGAGAGAAATTGTGGAACAAAGTTGGATTGATGAGTCATAGGCGACTATACGTGATATGTCTATTTATGTGATGCTAAAACGACAGTTCGTCGACACCTGCTCTCATTCGATTGGCGACGAAAATGACAAGACGCCAAAACGACTATGATTGCTAGAGCTGGTGTTTGCAATGGCATGCTCATGATGTTTTTAACAAGAATAGATCTGTAACTGACAAATTGTCCTCGCTCATCACGACGAATGCATTTTACTCTTACAAAACTCCACAAACGAATCAATCTTGGCGTGATACTTGTCCACCTCCTCACTGCAATCGACCAATCCTTCTCGCAGTCCCTCCAACTCCATGTTGCGACTCGTAAAGCATAGTATCGAACATTTCTTAATCCCGAGAGCCCGACCTAGTTCCAACGAAGCCTTTCCTGGTAACAACATCAAGACTGGAGTGTCCAAGTCTGTTGTTCCCTTTCGTTCTTCGTCTTGTTCTTCGCCTTCTTGTAGTTGTGATAAAAGAAATGGTACATGCGCGTGAGTCGTGGGTGGATGAATGTCTCGACAGGCGATAATGAGGGAGATACGACAAGTGTTGTCTCCAAGCATTTGCATGGATTTTCGACTAGTTGTTGTTGTTGTTGTCGTCGTCGTCGTCATCGTCGTTCGTCGTGTTTGCAAGGATAGCTCAATCATTCGCGTACAAGAATTGATTCCAATATGACAACGTGAATCCAAAATGCGCCGTGCCAGTGATTTGTGGGGTGGGATTATTCGTTGTAAGGTTATTTGTCCGTCATCGTCTTCTCGTTCTTCTGCTTGTTGTTGTTGTTGTTTACAGTCCTTGCGCGGACTGCTTGCAGTTCTTGTTCTTGGTTTTCGTGGCAGTGAAAGTTTCAATTGAAATGGAAGAACAATTTCGTTCTCGATTCTTGTCAAGATAATCTCCTTATCGATAGTCGAGACAAGGATTGGAGTCAGGATTGGTCCATGTGGCGTGGCAACACAATCGAGCGACACATGATCCAATGGCGTTGCAGGATTGTCACGACGTTGACGTTTCGTGGGACGATCACCAATGGCAATACCGCTTGTAGTTTTCTTATGCTTGTTTTTGTTGTTGTGGTTGTTGCTACTGCTGCTGTTGTTGTTGCGCTGATTCAAGGAACTTGACATGGTGGCCGACCAGGTTTGCGATTGTATTCTGGTTTCTGTGAGTCCTTTGCTTCCGCCCTACGAAACGCTACTGTACCAGGTACTGTGTACTGTGTATCATTTGAGGGTTGAGAAGTGTAGGCGGTAGGCGAACAGGCAAATGTCATGCCGGCTATTGAGACAACTGACGGTTTTTCAGAGATTCCAAATTCCAACGCATATGTATGTACAAAATCATCGCGTGTCGCTGAACTACCGGTACTTGTACCAGTACTGTATTCGTTGGAGTGAAGGATTCGCGAGTTGGGACTTGGGACGCTGGGATCCTCATTTACCTGTAAACAATAGTTAGGAATTATCTTTGTGATCAGCTCATTTTGTGCCCATTCCACTGTTAGGTCAGCAAGGCTTCCAATACAGTAGTCAATCCATGGCTGGCGGTAATGTGATTTCTTTACGGAAGTACTCCCTCCGTCCGAATATAGTAGTCCCACTTAAACTTTCAGTCGAGAAAATTCTGGCATTTCACCGAAACGTCATGTCATTTGCATTGCTCTAAATGAACACTATCGATCTATGTATAACATCAAATGCATGCGTTTCGATCTGAATGTTCAAAATTGAGTTTTCAGGTCGCAATTTTCGAAATAGATTTTTCTTAAGGCTTTAACTCGCGCAGATGACCTCCCCGGTCCCAAAGCTTCCGTTACGACTTTTTCAACTATACATGACGAACACAAAACGTACTGGGGGCTAAACAAAAAAAATCGTTTACAGAACGCTGTGATACCTGAAAGGTTGCAGTCCTGACGGTAGTTTTGCATGAAGTCATTAACGGTCATTGTTCACCCCTTTTATGTGCTTACTAAATCAATATCGCACCATATAGGAAAAACTGACGGATTTGGTTAATTAAAAATCGTGTCTCGAATTGCAAGGACACTTTTCCTCATACAAGGCTCATTCAAAGCTCTATGTAACTATTAGTGGCCGTTACTTTGAATACTGTTCCGTTTCCATGTGTTTCATTCAACATGACATATTTAATGCCAATTATGCGGAATTTTTTGTCACAATGCGGAAATTTCTCTAAGTAGCGTCGGTTGAGAGAGCGCATGCCTCGCCATCGTGTAGAAAGATACCAACAGCCTACGTCCAAATGACTGAAAGACACCGGATGGGAACCCCTTTAAAATATTAGTTGGGACTGCTATATCCGGACGGAGGGAGTACTCTAGAAGATCAGGGAGTGGTTTCTTTTGTTTATGTATTTTTGGGTCTGGCAACGGGAAGTGCTTGCGATTCGCTTGCAGCAGGATATGCCAGCCTGCAACTGTAAGTTTTCTGGTTGCAAGCGTTGAAACGGAACAAGCAAAGGCGATCACATTTAGTAAAGTTCATCCATGATATCCTCCCAACGACTGGTTTGAGAAACAAATTCGACGGGGGTAAGCGAACATGCCCGCTCTGCACTTGTCGCCAAGAGGACCGAGACCATATTCTTCGTTGTCCGCACCTGTTGAGCCGAGAACTTTGGAGGAATAAGTTCATCGATGATATTAAGCGGCATTGTCAAGACTCAAAGACCTACCCTCATCTTCAGCGACTAGTATTGTTGCTCAGTGCATTATCCCAATGGTTGGAGGGTGAAGATCATCCACACCTAGACCCGGGTCAGTATCCCAGCAATATAAATCAACTGATTTGTCAGTAGAACCGAATTGGATGGCGGCACTTATGCTGGCAAGGGAGATTTGCGAAGGAGTGGAGCAAGTTACAAGTACGGTATCACGAGATGCAGTATCCAACACAACAATACACGTCGGAACGATGGCACGTGAAAATATGGGACAAATGGCACACGCTATGGTTAAGTCGAAATTCGGAACTCTTCGGGAAAGATGAGGTCAGCCGTCGGCAAGCAGACCAAAACGAAGTACGGAGACAACTCACAGAACTATACTCCCAACGCGGGATGATGGAACCAAGTGTCCAGGCACTACTGTTGGAAACACCAGAAGCACACAATAAACACCCCATACATGTTATGGAGAATTGGATTCTGATGCATGCGTCCACCATCGCAGAGAGTGTCAAAAGAGTGAAAACGTGAGCACTCACGGGCGTGCGATCTATACGATCATACTTTAACACCATACCGTCCGATTAGCTAGTCGCCAGGGGAAACCACTCAAGGGACAACTATTCTCGGTACCTGCAATTCCTTCCAGAGTTGTGGCTACCCATGCGAGTCGAGTATTTGTACCGCCGAATATCGCGGCAGCACGTTAATTTAGATTTCGAGGTTTCATTTGTGACTTTGCTGGTTGCAGCTTCAACGCCCACCCTATCGCTATCATTGACAGCCTGCTGGGAGCAGCAATCTTCTACCCACCAGGCAGAGTTCATCTCCTCCGAGGCCAGCATGATATATGCTAAGCAAAGAATGGAGCATCGCTGTCGTATTATGAAGATATCATACGGAGAACAGAGATTGTCTACATCACGCTTATCCATGAGGTCTTTCCACCCGTGAGGACTTCTATTACTGACTTACTGCAGCCTTTCTATACATTGCTTGCTGAAGGATGTCAACAATGCTTCGGTTGTCGGTTTAAGTCCCGAGGAAGAGCTTTTTTGGCTCGGGACTGTCCCAGTAGCTCCTCTCTACCAAGAAAATGACCGAATCAGATCCAGAAGCAAGTTGAGAAGCCTTTGTTTTCTTCTGACTAGTACCTACTGGAGCAGATCGCTCCATTCGAGGTCCAGAGGTCAAAGTATGGATCCCATTGGCGGATACGTTCGTCCAGTGCCTCCCTCGGAACTCCGGGCAGCACTTCCGCGAAACAGAAGTACTGCGCTCCGTCAAGAAATTACCGCCAGATACCCATTGACGTCTACCACCAGAGCCCATATTGCTGGCAAATAATCCACTCAGGATTCCATCGCATTCTTCCGCGTCTACCTTCAGTGGCCAGCACTTTTGACCAATATATCCGTTCCCTACCCCATTGGGAAGAGGAACTCTTTCTCTGAATGAAAACATTGGGAGCCCATTCACAGTTAGCGAAGCGTTATCCTATGGCAGTTGTGCCGCACGCAATGGTTCCGTATGGGACAATCAACAACAAGGTGCGTACGGATGGCTGGGCAATCAGTACGGACAAAGGCGGTGGGTTGCTTGCTGGCATGGGACCCGTCAGAGGAGCAATCCAATCCCGACTCTTTTCGCGCCAAAGCATACGGCATGTTGTCAATGCTTTGTTAATTGGTACGATTGGCCGAATTCACAGGTTTCTTTGGCACATGGGTAGGAGTGGTCGCCACGGATAGCCTCAGTCTTTTGGATGCCATATCATTTAAACCGGCGGTCACGTCACAAAAGACCTGGCAATTATTGACGTCCAAAGCCCGGAATGGGATCTGGTCAGCAATATTCACACGATTCTCCAAAAACTCCCAGGAATAAACCTCCAACTCATACGATGACATCAGGACAGCAGGAAAGTAGCATACCAAGACTTCCATTGTTAGCTACTGGCACAATTGAACGTCAACGCCGATGCAATGGCAACCCAGTACCAACAGCAAGCAACATCCACATATTCACACCAAGGTCCTTCTCACTAACACAGCAGGCGTCCACCATATGCAGATGTCACAAGGGAGTATAACCTCCCGGTACTATGCATCAGCATTCTGGTACCAAGCCTTGTATGGACCCTTGATGTCACAGATCCAAACGAAACACGCTTGGTCCCTACAGACGACAAAAACCATCAATTGGAAAGCTCATTGCTCCGCATTACATGCCCGAGTTAACTAACGAACCCATTTCGTATAACTTGTACATGGCATCCTCCCCACCGCAAACAATTGCACCGCCATCATGCCATTCGGCGACTATGTCCCTCTTGCTCACACGAGGCAGAAGGCTGGACACATACTCACATGTACGCATGACTCTCGGGCACAGTGGCGAGTCGGCTTTCTGGAGCACCTCTGCATTGAGTGGAGCACACTGCGAACCCGCCCCCTTCTTGCAAGGGTCCTCTTAGAAGCAATACAGGGATGGTTGGAGTGTGAGAATGATAGCTTCAACCTGGACCCGTCTTTATACCCGACGCAGTCCGGCGAGCTATCAACCAACAAAACGCTATTGGTTGGGAGCAAGTGATGTTCGGCAGGTTCAATTACAAATGGAGTGATATGCAGGATGCATTCTACGCGACGAATCACAAGAAAGCCGATACACCCAAACGCCCCACCGGACAACGATGGCAGGTCGCCATAATTGGTTCCATACTTGTATGGACACAATGGAAAATCCTTTGGAAAAGTCGAAATCACGACCTTCATGGAACAACAGCACACCGCATGGCATTGACGAGAGCCCTCTGATGTGAACTACAAGATGTGTATGATGTCAAAGGACAACTTGAACCTAGTGTATGGGAATAACTGTTTGAGGACTTGGAGACACACCTGAGCAAACCCTACATCAGAAGGCCGTTTTTGTTAACTATTTTCTTTGGTGTTAAGTGTTACCATTTTTTTATCAGTTAGATTTTACTTCTTAACAGAAATGGTAACTTGAACAATAAAATACTACTTCTACCATATATTGTAAGTTTGGATAATTTATTTCAAAATAAAGCACGCTTTAGTTACCATTTATTTTTACTCAAGTCAACGATATATATTGTAATTATGCAATTCATGTTAAGTCAAAGTTACATTTTATGTTGATTAATTGATTAGGTTATTCATCTTAATACAACAGATATTGTTCATACGAAAGTCATTCTATTGCATTTTTAAGTGGATGGCAGTAAAACAAACTCCTAGTCGTCATCAGAGTCCCATTCTGCCTCAACATTCTCCATTGCCCGTGCCGCTGCATTGTTGTGAGCACCGTCTAGGTTTGCGTTATCCTGTGGGTCCTTTATTCCGGCCTTTGTCCGGCAGAAATCCATCAGCAACTTTTCCATCCGTTTCGGCTCGTCGTCACAATTCTTGTCAGCCTCCCTGTCTGCTTTCACTAACTTGCGAAGAAAATTGAACTGTTTGATGCCTTCGGGACTCCAGCCACCCCACTTACACTGTCCTTGAGCTTTTCCAGTGTATTTACCGGCTGTCTTTGTTTGTTTCCTTCTCGTGATCTCCTCACCTTCAGTCGTAATTGCAGCTGCGCCACCTGCTACCGAGTCGATGCGGGCTGCGACTTCTTCACCAGCCCTGGTTTTCCACTTTTCCAAGTAATTGTCAATTAACAACAACGCAAATGCTTCATCACTCACACTGACAATTTTTGATCCACTGGGGTCTCTTGCCTCCGAAACGAGCTGCTTTGTTTTCGCATTATTCCATGCGGTAGCCCCGCAAACACACTCCAAAAAACTGTCGAAGAACCAGAGAAACGCTTTCCTCTCTCTTTCGGTAGTCGCTCGTCTTAGCTTGCAGAATTCATCAAAAGTGAAGAATTCCTCTTCACGATTCTTGAACACTGTATTGATAGCTTTGACCACAATCTTTTTGCCAGACAACTCACACGTACTTCGCTTCTGATTCAAGGCCGTCTTGAACGAATTCTGGTACGTCAACTGAAATATGTATGGATTCCGTGGCCTTTCCTCCGCCAGCACCTTTTGAAAAGCTTCGTTAAATGACTTGGTACTGGTAACGAATTTGATCTGACGGAAGAGTGTGTTTTAACAAACAAAACAATCCTCCGTACAACATTCTTCTGTGCTGTTGGAGCTTCCAACGGCATCCTGCTAACAATTTCCCTGGAATCAGCTCTCGCCGGTGGTGGAGGTGGCGTACCGTGTTCCTCGCTGTTGCTTGTCCTCAGAGGATTCACTGCGCCTGCCTGGGCACTGCGTCTCGACTCTTCAGTAGCTTCGCGGGCACCGCGCCTACCTTCCTCCGGCGATGCCAATGGGTCGTCGTCAAGGTATGAGTTTGCTGAAACGTAAGAATCAATTTCTGCCCCGTCATCATTATTGTCGTCGTCATCAGCCTGGTCGTCGTCGTCGTCATCATCAGCCTCGTCTTCAGCGCCATCGGTGGGTTCAAAACAAGAATCATCATCCGCCGACTCAATGTCGCCAGAATCTGACGAGGTGTTATGCACTTTTGTTGTTTTCGTTTTTTTGGACTCCTTTGTTTTTTTCTGTCTATATTTCCTCTTGTTCCCCGCGCCAACAACTCGTTTCCGTTGCGTAGAAGCTGCTGCAGCAGCTTCCGCTGCCTCTGCTGCCTTAGCTGCTGCAGCAGCTTCCGCTGCTTTAGCTGCCTTAGCTGCCTCAGCAGCCTCAGCTGCCTTAGCTGCCTTAGCTGCTTTAGCTGCACGTCTTTCAGCCTTCTTCTTCTCTGCCTCTCTCCTTGCGGCACGCTCCAACGGTGTTTCGCGAACGGGTGTTTGGTCAGCTGGTGGTTCGCGAATGCGTCGCGAAGAACTCCGAAGGTTCTGAGATGGCGACGCTAGAGCAGGATTCTGTGGATTTGACATGCTGACAAAAGGGAATAGAGCAAGCAACAAGACGAAGTGTTAGCGAAAGCAACAAGTTGTATTTTAGATCGCATCAATTGAAAATGAGAGATGGATCAATTATTGCAATATTATGTTTGCTTGAAGTTCACTTTACACGACTATATCGTATCTTTTTTATCCCAAACATGTCAATTTACTACAACACTGTATGCTTTTATTTTGTTTGAATGTACATACACATTTAATACATAATCCACCGTTTTTTACTCTATGATCTTATATGGATATGTATTGCTTTTCAAATACATATATGGTACACATGGACTGTACTCGCTCGGTGTCATGCATCATACTAGGTACTGTGTACATCGTTGTACACGTAATGGTATAAGTTGCAGTGTCCTGCGTTTCAATCACGTCAATAAATCTTGTTATTGGCGACTAAAAATACATTCCATTCATATACTTTTAATAAATGCTATACATAGCCAAAAAATTCTATACATGTGACTTGTTGTACTTAGGGCATGATACATGACATGATGACTTTTGGATACAAGATTCCTAAATGTGCGCAATTTTACACAATGTACAGTGTAGTATTGTAGCGCTGTTACAGTGCATACTACGGTCCTGGGAAAGTAATATATTATACATGCATAATAAAGTCAACGCACTTATTGAAATATTGGTGTTCTGTGTTGTTCAATGGTTTTGGTGTATTTGCATTGAAGTACTATTGACTTAATATCGAATCCACATATTCGTATCATAAATAAATATAGCGTCTATTTGTTAGATAAAAATCGAATTTATTTAGAGGGCTTGCAATAAAGTCCCAGGTGTGGAGTCCCTTAGAGTTGTGTGTACCATGTCGTATGCGCCTGGTATGCAATTTCTGACACCAGAATTGCACCATTACCTCCATTGAATCAGAACATTCAATGAAGCCTCTCGCCCGATCATTGCGTTGTTGTTGATCCTTTCTTGCTGCGTGCGTTTCTTCTGCAACAACTGCACAGTCCTCGCCAGGCAGCGGGTTGATTGTCGTTTTTGTGGACGAAGAGTACGGGGAGGAGGACGCGCTCGCAATTGTTGTCAGTGGTCTTGCGTTGTTGTCGATCCTTTCTTGCCGCGTGCGTTTCTTCTGCAACAACTGCACAGTCCTCGCCAGGCAGCGGGTTGATTGTCGTTTTTGTGGACGAAGAGTACGGGGAGGAGGACGCGCTCGCGACTGTTGCCATTGGTCTGGTGTTGGGTTGTCTCCTCGTCGTGGTGCGTGATCACCATCCCATTCTTGTCGAACGAAGTGGCGTCGCGCGGACCTTACCTGCCAGGCAGCAGGAGAAGGCCGAACAATGTCATCCAGTCGACGGGGGGTTGGCGGTCGCGGGAAGGGTAGATTCGACGTTGTCGAAGAGAAGGGTGCCGCGGGGAACCGGACGATGCCGACTGCGATGTCCGTTCGGAATCTAGGGCAGTCGCCCCGTGTTTTGGGGTCGCAGGCAATCGTGGACGGGGGGCGGAATCGCCTCCCCTCCAGGCGTGGGACAAGAGAGAGTCTTCCGACTCCCTCGTCGGTTATGTCGCTGTTGTCCATGGCTGTCGTACCGGAAGAAAGGCGTGCGTTCCGGCGACGGTTCCGACGTGCGAAGAAGGCGAGTGCGCCGGGGGAGTGCGGGCTGGTCGGTGGGTTCTTGGGTGGTCGGACGCCGATCCGTGTGGTTGCAACTGCATTTGGGTGGGAGCCGTTCCGACTGCGTTCAATTGCGGACATGTTCCCCGAATCGGGGATGCAGTCCAATTTTTTGAACGAATTCTACGTTATGGACGTTATCGTGAACCGCCGGTCGGCTCCTTTGACTGCTGCATCGGGCGGCGGCCATGCGGTTTGTCACGCCCAGTCGTACATCCCTGACGATGGGGCACCGGATGGGGATTACCAGTTCAGGGCGGTGATCCTCTTCCTACCCCAGTGTGGGTCTTCTACTGCAGTCGTGATCGCCACGCTGGTGATGCTGGACTGCAGGGCACATTGAGGGCTTACGACATGAGCTGGCTTCGCTTGGTCAGGACTGAATCGGAGCACTGTTTGCCATCGTACACCTTTGGTGATGACAGCTATGTGCAGCGGTTTTATTCTGATACCACATTGCCTTGTGGTACCCGTCAAGTGTCGGCGTGGAGGCTCTCGACTGGGCGAGTGCTCCCGGGTCAGCAGGTACGGTTGGTGTACCGGGCAAGCCAGGAGGATGGAGAGTTGCCCTGCTCCCCAGACTTCATCGGCGGCATGGACTATCGGGATGTTCCTTCCGACTACCGCGCCCACGAATACCTTGACCGGCTGAAGGCTTCCTCCAGTGCAAGGGAGGGTTGTCGGCACTACGTGGACGGGGCCCGTCACACTGACCTTCCGGAGTCTTGCTGGATTATTGACCCCAACGTGCATCATTTCGTTGACGTGCACATCGCCATCGACGAGATCCCGGATCGGGTGTCGGTTGTCATGGTGAGGAACGTTGGGAAAATGGACCCCCGTGATGATCGACAGCAGTTATTGGATGAGCTTACGGAGAGGTGCAGTGCAATTAAACTTGCCGGTGGGAAGGGCACTGCGAGGGCGAAGTCTTCTGATGTTGGGGGGATGATTGCAATTGGGACCAGGATCACCGTGAAGAAGGGCGATTCTGTCGATTGTCCCGCTGTCCACGACAAGGTTCCGTACGCTGCAAACTCGATTGTTGGGGAGGATGTCGTCCGCGGGCTTGTGGTGGACTTGGCGGATGTCGGGAGCTGTTGCTTCCCCCAGGTGTACTCTGTGATAAGAGACACGGAGGTGAATTCTGGCTTGAGCCCGGTGGCACCAATGGATGGCGTTGCCTTTGGTTGGGACGACTCCGACAGCGATGATGACGACGACGACGACGACGACGACGATGACGATGATGATGATGATGATGATGATGATGGGGATGACGGCGGCAACTACAACTGTGGCGTTGTTGATGATGATCTCTTCATCACTGCTCGTTTGTTGGCCGATGCCCAGGCCAAGAAGACGCAGGCCAATACCGCCAACGCCCGCCGCCTGGATTTCCTAAGCAGGAAAATCAGGGGGCTGCTTGCGGTGTTGGAGCGTCGGCGACGGGTTGCGTACACTATCGACCTGAGTTATAACCTGGGTAACTCGTCTCACTTTGACGTTAACGATGCCTCGCAGGGTACAGTTGTTGGACAGAGGAGATGCTTGGCTGGGGGGAGAACTGGTACTTCATCATGCCCAATGTTGAAGGCAAGCGACCGAATGGAACCAAGTTCACTGGTTTGGCCATAAAACTTGGCCACGGAATCGCGATCAGCTGGGATGGCAGGATTGTAAGGCACTGCACGTCTGTTTCATGTCCTGATGGCTTGGACAGCGGTTACGTTGGTGTTGCAAAGGATTCTACATCCTTCGTGAACACCCTCTACGGGGTGTTCACCTGCGCCAAGGAAAAGATCGTTCAGGCTGGACGTGCTGGGTGTGCTGCGAATTATCGGCCTGTTCTCCGACCCGATCCTTGGAGGGAAAGGGTGCCCAGTAAGAAGCGCTTGAACCGAAAACGTCGGCGCCGCCGGAAACACCGGGATGAATTGACGGTTGCCCAAAACCCAATTGAAGACGAGGTGATCGCGACGGCAGCCACCCTTGAAGTGGCAGCTGCTGTCGAGCCCATCAGTGTGCGCTTGCCGAAGCACGTTGTCACGGTGTCTCGACAGCTTTCCCTTGTTGGGAGAAAGAGGAAACCGCAAGTGGAGCCAGGAATGGGGACCTCTGCGAATGGGGGTGGTGTTGATGGCGAACGAAAGGCCGTACCTAGACAGCCTACAGCAGCTGACCTGGCAATTGGTGGCGCATACACGGTACCAAGAAAAAAAAGAGCTGGTGATGTGCAGGGGCTACTGCGGCGGTTGACTTAACCGCTTCGTTGTTACCAGGAGGACGAAGTACGGGGGCAAGAAGACCTGCACGTTACTATTGAAAACGAAGAACGTGAAAAATAAGTCTACTACTTGCGAACGTTCTCCTTCCCGCAGCTCGTTTGCGTTTCTTGGCCGCTGCCTCGTCTTCCTTCTTCTTTTTGGTGGCAAGCTTTTCTGCTTTCTTTGCTGCCACCTCCTTGGCGTTGTCTTCGGGTGTCTTCACGCCGAAGACGACTCTACCACCGGGCAAGACATGGTGGTCAACATCTTTGTCTCGTAATCCTCTTCGAACCAGGTGTCATCTTCAACATTGTTTTCCAGATCACTATGCTCCCGCTCTATTATTGCGTCCCATGCAAGGGACCATTCCACTTTCCTTCTGATGAGGAAAAGGTAATGCCGATCCCACCTTGACGCTTTCTTTTCTCCAAATGGTGGGATGTCTTCTGTGCCAAGTAGCGGCGAGGATATCGCCTTGACATCCACAAGGAACAATGTTGGTTGTCTGTGGTCGGGAGAATAAAAATGGGGTTTGTAACGCCCTATGAGGACATTGGGCGTGTTGAAGTCGGTGGGGTTAACTGGGTCAAAGGTGTGGGCAACGGCGTACAATCCAGGTTGCACGCTTGTCTGCCCATTCACTTCAATTCTTCTGATTGAGCTCGGAAGCTGGCGCAGATCAACGAATGTATGGATGAATGCTGGAAGGTCATGCTTCTCCCCTTTCCAGTCGATCATTGCGCAATCATTCCAAGGTTTACCGTCATAACATGGATGTGCTCGGTACATGTTACCCCTTTCATCTGTGTACGAGGTAAAGCACCGAAGAGACTGTTGTGGCATTTGGGGCAGGCAGAAGTTTCCAAGAAACTTTGACACCAAAGGTGGAAGTTTCACGACTGGCTCTGCGTTCTGACCGCTACGCACATGTGTCCAACGACACGAGGGGAATTCATCACCAGTTTTCCACACAAGGTGGAATTCACGTCCAGGGTCGAATTGATGGTTGCTGGTTCCTCTCTCTGGTTCTTCTTCCCTGATGTTGGTATGGCACTGCCTTTTGTCGCTCTCAACATCTGCCCAAGCAAGTGATACAGCGAGATTCTCAACGTACCGATGGGCTGCTTGTTTTGTGAAAGAAACAGCTCGTTTCTGCGAGTTTCTTGTTGTTATCTTCGCAAGGGGAATGTGGGCTGATTCAGCGTACGAACTGTTCACGTTCTCTGGAACCCCATGGTCCAGAATGTCCTCGCACAGATGCAGGACCAAGTGCGTTTTGATGGTGTTATTTCCCATGCCTGAAGGACGAGGTGCTACTTCAGCGACAAACCGCATCAACCACTGCACAGCAACATGGGAGCGCCTCACCATTTTTTTCGGGATTGTTGGCTGCTTCATCCATTGGTGCCAGACCAGGAGGGAGGATACGACAACTATCCAATCTTCGATATGATTGCTGTAACATAGCCTTTGATCGTTGACCCCTTCTTTTGGGGTGACCTTCTTGCCAACATTGAAGATGGAGCGGAAACACGTCGTGTGCAATGCGAATAGTTTCACCAAAAAGGCATCCCGCCATCTCGTGTCCCATGAGATTGGAGCCAGAGGAAAAACCTCGAGAGAAATTTGTTCGTGGAACATCACGGTCACTCTGCCTTGATAGGGTGCAGCCCAACTTGGCGCACAGTGCATCGTAATCCTTCAATGCCTGGGACTTGGGACCGGCCTGAGCCGAGAAAGCCTGGAGGCAGTACTTAAACCAACCAAGCGAGATCAAGTGCAGCATTTCGCCTGGGCACGCACCAAAAATTCCGCGCTTATTGTGCATGCCAAATCGGACGCCTTCAAACCCGTTCTTGAGATAGTTCTGAGACATTGATTGGAGCTCAGCAGTCAAGCCCCTCTGCACTAAGGAATCAACTTTTTTCGGGAGACGGTGGGGGGAACTTTGACTTCGAATACCCCGTCAAGTAACTGGGGCATTCACAGATTCGGCAAAGCTGTTTGACCTCCATGAATCTTGCTGTGTAATGACCACAGAGACGGTCGTGACCCTCTGTATCGCCGACGATGAAAGGTACATACGGGTGGAACACCACTTTGTGAATGGTGTTGTTGTAATGCAAATTCCATTTGAAGCCACTGTTCTGTAGAATCAAAAATCCAGACTCTTCGAGTATAAACTGAATCTGCATGTGCGTTTCATTGAGGAGTAACGTTGCCCAACTAAGATCACCGTTGGCGGGCGGATGAATTGGGTTCTTGATTCGCACAACATCATCCGCCAGATCTTCTGGAGAATTGAAATCGGAATCAACATCTGCGCTAGTTGGGAGGTGCGCGGGGGTGCTGTGATTGATGTATCCAAGGATGCGCATGGCACTTGGGAGGCGGCGCATAGTGTGATTCAATAGACCGTGTGAGATTGTTATGGGCTCCATTTGGAGCCGTCCTGCCATATCGATATGTGTCTTATCCATTGCTATGACGCAAGGTAACAGCATATCAACGCCAAACTTCTTTATTAGAGCCTCGTATGTCTTTCTGTAGCAACGACCAGTGTGGATGTCGCCAACATCAGACGATGCTTGTGGTGCGATGAATGGATCCTTTGCGTCGTCAAAAATAATTTTCGTCTTGATTAAGTGTGGGACATGAGAGAAGTGACGCAAACACTTCGCGGGCATCAAAGTAAATCATGGACACTGTTCTCTGGGTGTAAGGCAGGTACAATTTCTTCTCCTTCGGGATCAATCCGTTCATGTTGTACCTTTCGTACAAGTTAGCGATTACCTTGCTGCGACTGGGTTGACAACCCTCGCGGAAAGTATGACCACTACCATTTGATTTTGCAGCCCACTTGAGTATGATCTCAAACGCTTTGAGTGGACAATGGAGCTCCTTTAGGAGCTGCAATAACTCAATTAAGACCTCCTCTTCCCGAGAAAAACGCGCAAGACCTAGCGGGTTATCTCGCAGCTGGAAAAGTTTCAGATACAAGTCCAAAACACCGGCATCCGGACCTTCCTCGCCTTCACTTGCATCACTGGGGACATCCTCCTCATCAACATTGTCATTCGGAAAACCATCATCGTCATCCATCACAAAAAAGTCTTCGTCGTCAACTCCATTCACATTGATGATTGGCGGCTCGTCATCCGCCTCTCCTCTTACAGTTGCACGTTGTGCACGAAAGAGAGTGCTATACGAAGAGGATCTCAAATTCGGACGGGTGCCATGATCAGCGCCTTCACTTTCACGACACTCATCTGTGTCAGCGCGGCGTGGCATGTAATAAGAACCACATGCCAAACTACGCACAAGGTGCGCACCAAGCCTCTTGAAACTTTTCCCACAAACAGCACAATCCTCAGAAAGTGATGTCGACATAGTAGTAGATTAAAGATAGACAACGAGTGAAGAGTGTTGCAATACGAGCACAATTCTTTGATCAGGCAAATGTAATATTTTAAGAACTGCCAGATATGGTGGTGAGAATATAATTCCCTTGTCAAACGACATACCAACAATCAGCATGACGAAGTCGTACATAATGGCATTGGTAAAAAGAAATGTTTGAATATCAATATATTTTATTGAAACATGTTATGTTTGGTTTGACGCCTTGAGATATGTTACTATATCTGTTTGAAGTATGGTCTAAGTTACCATGACAAAAAAACGTTGTTCATCGAAAATTGAAGATGTTCACTGCCCATTATTTACCGTCAGAGGAAAGAAACAAACATTGTAGAAACATAAATTATAATATTCAATTATCATAAGACTATACTTACTTATGATTATTATATGTTGACTTAAGGCAATATATTAATGACTTACGACCAAAAAGTAACCATTTTTTGACATAGTTAACAAAAGCGGCCTTCTGATGTAATGGGGGGCAATTCAAAATTGGCTCAATATACCCCACGCACCACTGATTACTAAGGCAAGCCTTCAACACACACGGGAAGCAGCCATGACAGGAATGAGGTCCATACGTCAGTATTTTGGAAAACAGTCAAACCATAGCAGCTACCACTACAAAAAAGTGGGTGAGTGAGTGCAATCTTACTTGGAAAAAGGTAAGGTTACACCGTATGGAGGGTCGAATGCCTCTGGTATGGACATTGCGGCAGTACGTAAAACAGAGCTCCTGTTTTTCTGACTAGTACCAGGAGATTGTGCTGCAACAGCTGCACCTGCTTCAGCTTTCCTCTTTGCTTTTGATTGGATACTATGAAATTTCTGTTGTCCGATCCACATTTTCCGACGATGCACCACGTGCCACACTATGTTAGCAATCATTAATTCTTGCGTCTTGCAACAGAGGCAAGAAACGTTTTGTTTATAAGTATCCCCAGATCTTTTGTTTTGGATTGCTGATTATATCAAGGCTGTTGGGTGATCTTCGGAATCGGCCATGATCATTTGATTCTGTGAAGTCATCAACAAGTGTTGCACCTTCGCATGATGAAATTGCTTTGTTCATCATGCCTCTATTGAATCCAAGGGCCTTGAGAGTTGGAAACTGGGCATTAATTGCATGGAAATAGAGCTTGTCTGACAGCCATTTGTCTGGGTATCGTTGTTGCTTGGTGATTTCAAGCCAACACTGATAATGTGTGGATAGCAGTGTCTTCGTTTTGTCCCAGCAAGCAACTGCCGAGCCTCGCAAGTCAAAAGCTGTCTTCAAGTATGCTATTGAGCCGGATGCAGCAAAAGGCTCTGCAGTTACGAAGTGTAAGTTGGTGAAGTCGTCGCTACAAGATCGTGGTCAGCAACTCTTTTTGTGTGTGGTGCCGATCTCGTCCTTTCTGGGTCCGAGGCTGCCATCCCCTACATGGCATACTACTAAAAATAAGACGTCACGGATTTTGTACTGATCCTACACGTATTGCGCTACATTTTGCTACGAAGCGAGACAACCCATACGATGAAGAGAGGATATCATATATGATACGACCTCCAAGGCGGCGGTTCGAGTGCACACGGGTGGAGAAAAACCCACGAACAGAAATTCTGTACTCTTGCCTGTAGCTTCTGATATTAATTCTACGGTGCAACGTTCACTGTGTTGGAGCATTGTCCAAGTCAAAAATGGTAGAAAATGCAAGCTTCCATTGCACAACTCCTCAATTGACAATGACATCTGTAACACCGCCATTTGCTGATGTACTGAGCGGCCACATGAAGCAGATTGTTCATGAGTTCTAACCTGTTGAGCATGCTGAGTTTGAACTAATTGAAAAGGAGAAATGCACAATTCAACTTCCCGCTCGAAAACACGAGCAAACCCAAGATTCCGAGCTGTTGGAGGAGTTTAATCCACTTTTGGTGGGCAATTGTCTAACTTTCAAGGAGGAATTTGAAATTAATTATGATGCGAGCTACAGAAAAGCAGCAAGAGCACGAATATCGCCAAGAGAGAATCGGAGATGTTGGCTGCATGGGCCATGACGTCCCTTACAAGTAAGCGGAGGTGTCACGAGCTGAAACAAAATCAGCAGGCAAAAGCTTCAATGCTCACAATGTCAAGAATGAAGCACTTGCTGATGGTGCATTACATGGCTAGAATAAGGAATAGCAAGCCAAAGAGCTTGTAGTGTTTTGAAGTTTGGGATTCGAAACGAGCGCCTTCAGCATCGGCCGTGCCAACAGTACCGACAACTTTTTCGATTTCTGGCAAGGCGGTCATCTGTCGGTGTGTCTGGTTCTGATACATAACAATGAACTTGCAAAGGAAAATATGGAAAGAGTACGACAATGGCAACTCATGAGCTATCAGTTACGTGGCAAAAGCGTGGGGTGTCAGTAAAAAATCAATTCAACAATAAAAATGCGCACGAACAAGAAGTCGGCAATGAGAGGAATCGAAATACCGTGGAACAAAATGTAATAGACAGTCAAGAAGTGGCACAGGTATGCCTTTCTGCAATAAGAAACCTATTTGTTGTTTATCACATTGAGGAGCGGAGGAACTACGAGAAGGTATTTAAATGCGACATGCAGACTCGAGCAGTACTGTTTTGCAACTTCAATGAGGACGCAAAAGCCGAGTGGATGCAACAAAACCTGCAGGCACTGCATACGGAAATCTGGTGAACATCTTTGGAAGTTTTGTCGAATTTGGGGAACTGGTGTATTGTATTGCTGCGACGTCAAGCGAGAGCTGTGATGAGAACTTTCCTTCAAGAGCAGGAGTCTCATTTGAGCACGATCGAGCCGACTTCCTATGTACTCCGAGTACTCCCCAGCATGGTGCAGCAAAGAAGACTGTTGTAACAAGGTAACATAGTAGAAGTAGCATCAAGTACTTACAAGTGCAATAGTAATCTTCTTGATGATGCCAGGCAGGGATCGAAAGTATGGATGTGTTCATAGTTTTACTGTACGAGGATGTTTGATTGGAGCGATACGTCTCGCAATCTCTACGTGCAACTGTACTAGGAGGTACGTAGAAAGTAGAAAGCAACGAGTCATGAAGAGAAATCACTGTAAATATGCGTGAAAACCGTGTGCAGTCGAACCGCCGCATTGGAGCTACGGTAGTAGGATAGATACTGTATGTAATGTAACGACCGAGAGTCGTCCTCGGAAGATAGCACTGGATTGTTTGGTTGTTGATGCAACAATGGTTTCTCCTGTCATTTTGCCGTCATCATCGCTGTCATCGTCGTTGTTGTCGTCATCGTTGACTTCTTGCGTGCGGAACAACACAAGATTGCTAGTAGTCGGTGTCACAATCATCTTCGTTTACTTCACAACTACTCCTAGGATTCCACTACACGAACCGTGCGAGTTTTGCAAGAATTCCAATACGGGTTCAGGGGGAACATCTAAGACTCAATATGGTAGTTGCCAGTTGACGGATTGTGTCAACAGTGTTGTCAAAGAAGCGAAATCACATTGTGACGATAAGCACGTTGCCCGATTCTCTCCAGATCCTTACTGGGAACATTATCAGTTTGCCGATTTTTTCAAGGGAATCCTGGTTTACCAGCCTGAAGGTGACTTTAAGAAGGATTGGCTCGCTTACAATTCATCCTTTCCTGGTAGCCTCGAGGATGAATACCACAAAGCCTCCATTGCGAAAGGTACGCAGTCATTGGATTATGAATTGCTGCAAGAGATTATCAGGCGGCGGGCTGCCAACCACGAGCTTCCCTTCCCCAGTACTCTGGTGATTCATCTTCGTCTTGGAGATGTTGTGGATGCGGCTTTCGAATCCGTAGAGAAGCTACTGCTCAAACAGCATTACTTTTATCGAGAAAATAAGACAGAACCTTGGAAGGCGAAGCTCGACAGTAAAGAACTTGTTGATCCATGGAATGCATACGTGCGTCCACTAGCAACTTATTCTGGGATTGATCTCGTACGACAGTACAAGTCTGTCGTGATTATGGGATCGGCTCATATGGGACAGATTCCCGAAGAATACTCGAAAAGGGTGATCAAGAGAAAAAGTTGCCTCTACGCGGGCGCTCTGCAAGCCTATTTGCAACGATTCAAGATCAAAGTCACGCTCCGCGTTGGCAAACCACCTGATGAGGACATGGTATTCGCTTCCCAGGCCAAAGGCTACTTCAAATCTGGCGGCGGTTTCTCCAACATCGCTGCAGAACTTGTGAAACGGTTTGGCGGTAAAGTTATTGAGTAAAAAGCGTCATGAATAAACAGAAAAATCTGGTGTCGGTTGATTGATGACGCATTGAATCGAAGTCCCACCCGATTCCATTCTCATTATGATTTTCTCAGGCCAAACAACATGGCATCGACTGCAGTATTGGTGATATACTGAAGCAGCATTGAATCGAAGCCCCCACCCGATTCCATTCCCATAATGATTTTCTCAGGGCAAATAACATGACATCGACTGTAGAGTGTAGAGTTATAACGCAAACTACATAGTATGGGCGTGCTGCTACTTTCGAAATATCTCAGATTTGCTATCTCGCATTGGCGTAAGATCCTGACATAGCATACTAGACCTACCGGTAGGGTAGAGGTGTCCATATCTCACATTCAGACTTACAACGTACAAGTATGACGCATAGATATTAGAGTGAGGGACAACATTCATTGAAAACACTACACACTACTCCGTACATACGTGTGTATGATACTCCGATTGCTCGTGATGTATGCAAAGAAACGACCTCTATGCATAGCACATGCATAGCACGACGGCGTACTGCATACATGTACCAGGTACAAGTGCACATTTACAAGTACTTGAACACGGTTCTCCTCTACTAGAGAGAGTAGAGACTCAGAGAATTTACAGTATTCATACTGGAAGCTTCAGTATTATAGTCCAGTACAAGTGCCTCCAATGCTCGGCCAGACAATTCTGATAGGTATGCATAGTCTACCAGTAGAAGTACTTCTACTACAAGTACTCGAGTACTCTACTACTAGTAGAGTACTGGAGTACTCGACATCTTTGCGTCAAACCTTTCGCCTCATCGATAAAGCTTAACGTCTAGATATTTCGATCTATTTAGAATCTACATCGAAGATAAAAGTAACCCTTCCCGAACAGATGATTATAACGTCATGTGAACGTCATCGATACGAACCCCTCGGTTCACTTAAAATCTCATTCCATGTGCATCGATAAGTCCAAATATGTCATACTTGGGTACTTTGACTTCTACGTTGGTGCTTTTGAATCATTTGTTCGTTTTAGCCGCGCCCAAATCCGAAGTTGAAACCAACGGAAGGTCTGGTATACACCTACGCAGGTAAGTAGAAACGGTAGACGATGTACCTGAATGCATTTGGAACGCCAAATGCACAATATCATCACAAAATTCCACAATTCAAACTTGGACAATGGACCCTCCACTGCAGACAATCTGCTTGTAATATCTCTGTAGTTCTCCTTCTTTTTACTCTCCAATCTGTGTCTTTAGCACATGTACCAATGTAGTCAGTAGTAGAGACCATAGGAGTGAACATGTCTGTTTTTGATTGACTTTCAAAGCATTGTTTGAGAAGGGCCTCATGACAAAGAAAGCTCACCGGCGTACCGGTATCGTGATACCGCCACTGTAGTAGTGGAATCAGTACGCGGAGCACTTCAGTATTGTAGTGTGCAGTATAAAATCTCGACTGTGCCGCTGGAGCACTCAGAGTACTGGGATGCACGTAGAATCTACGATGAATTCGAACTATCGTTGTTCGAATTTTATACTCTCGGGGATGTCCGATGTACCAGTAGTACCAACGCTAACAGCAACTCGTAGACTTTCAGTATTAAACCGTTGTAGGTTTGTCTCCAAGAAAATGGGGATGCTCGATTTTGGATGGAACTTTCGTGTTGTACGTGGGTATCGTACTTGTACCTCGTGCGCGGAGTACTAGCTAGCACAACCCACTGGAGGCACAACACATGTTTCAACTGTTGTGGTATTCATCAATTCATCACATGTGATCATCGGATGTGTTAAACAAAATTTGGCAACCGTGCCAGCGCGCACTTGCGAACACCCCTTTCAACTAGCACTCTGATTGGTGAACGAACAAAGCTGATGACGTCCATGGGGCTGAAGGACAAATGAAGATGAATGTATACAAAAGTATATACTTTTATCTTCGATATAGATTCTAAATAGATCGAAATATCTAGACGTTAAGCTTTCTCCGCCTCATCACTCCGTTCACATACCGAGCACCGAGACCCGAGACATTCCGAGCTTACATCCACAGAGCATCTCACTCCAAGAAGCATCTACCATCTACCTACAGTTGTACAAGTTGCACAACAACAGCAGAGGCACCATGAATTGCAATGCATTCCTTTTCCTCCTTTTATGCTTGCTCCCATCCATAACGTCCGTATCGTCACAACACAACGCCCAACAACCCAAAGCAGGCACCACGACGGGTAGCCAACCTTCAAGTTCTCCACAGCCACAAGACAATGTTCCCGGAGTTATCGAATTGACCACCATCACTCTCGATTCCAACATTCGCAATGGTGGACTATGGATGATTGAATTCTATGCCCCCTGGTGTTCTGCCTGCATCCATTTTTCTGGCACGTACGCCAAACTAGCGCACGCCATCCATGCGACCAATTCCGAACGGAAACGACCCATTTATGTTGCCAAGGTCAATGGTGATAAGGAACGGGCATCCACATCACGATTTAATATCCAAAGCTATCCGACCATTTTTGTCGTGGATGGATGGCACGTCTATCAATTTGTTGGGTCGAGAAGTGAAGAAGCATTGATGAAATTTGTTCTTCGAGAGGGCTACAAGGATCAACATGTACGTTGTTTCAAACAGATGATACATTATGATATACGTCGTCTCTTGTTTTTAACAGTGAAGTTATTGTCGCGAACCCTTATGAATAACAATCTCATGCGTTGTTCCCACTTCTTCTTCTCCTCACAGCCTCTTCCCATTTGGTCATCCCCCATGGGTCCCCTCGGTCAAGTCCAAGCACTTGTATTTTATATTGGACGAATCTTTTTTGGATTTTACAATTATTTGGTGGAAACCAAAGGATTTAAACCAGCCATGGCAGCCTTTATATTTGCCTTTGGGGGCATGTCCACATGCCTCGTCACCATGATTATCATCGCCATCGCATTAAGTGGAAAGATGAAGGAAGATTAATAGAGGAAGAGAGAGAGAGGGTGCGCGATTTGAGTAACTATCTAAACTAGACATGTCCACGATTCTGTCACAGTTCCAAACTCCAACAGACTCGCGTGTGTTATACTGCCCATCAGGCAGAGTACATTGCGCTGTCACGAGGATAGACGCATGGTGGCGGCGCTTGGGTGGACCAAACCTTCCGAAATAGAAGAGACGCTTTCTCTTTGGGTCGGCATCCACAAGTCCATCATTGCATAGTCCCAAAGAAATGGTCGTAACTAATCCATCCCTTGTCTCGATATACAACATGTGGTTTCAGTGGTATTCTCAAATGCTCTGCTCGTTTGGGATCGGCTTGTATAAAGTTCGTGTAGTCCTCCAGCGTCGTTACCTGTAGAACATGTTGCACCACATGCCTCGCGTCATCATGGTCCCGCATGAGACCCAGAAATTCTTCCCAACTGACCCAATCGGCAGCATACATTTCATCGGGATGATTCGGTAGGTACGGACCATTGCTCCCGTCTGACACATAGTCATCCCAATCCGATTTGGAATAGAAACCCATGGCAATGACTTTGGACCGAGCCTGCTCGTACGGTAAGAGGGCACGATATTTGTTGGTCCATGCCAAGGAACGATTTCGGTAGGGTTGCAGTGACTGAGTGTCATCATCATCATCGTCATCATCTTTATTGACATCATCATTGTTCACTTGCTTGCTGGTACATAGAATGCAATGATGCGACAGTCGTCTCACTAACGACCGCGATGAGACTCGCGCATCGAGGAACACAGTTGTCCCCGAATAGGCTTCAATCCTAAGTATTGTTCTCATCAAGCCATTGTATCCAGCGCCCCAGAGTAATATCGTCAATAATGACCATTGACGGTAAGGCAACATTCTTTCTCAAATGTTCTGTAGTGTACAGAGCCAGTGTGCCAGATAAGTACTCGGCGATGTATGGGATTGGACGATGAAGAATGATATCCTGACATGTTGACACTGGCTCGAGGAAGGTGAGCAACATGGATACTCCGAGTCTCGGCCGAAGGCCTCGGCGGCTACTTGTACTGGGTGCAGCAGTAGTGGTACTGGAGTGCGAGAACTCTGGGTACTGTATAGCAAGAGTACTGACAGCTCCGCATGCAATGTATGCATATGTCATAGCAGTGTGTAGTGTGAACATAGTAGTGGTACTCAGAGTAGGCTACCAGTACTACCATGATAAACCATGTAGTAGTACTGTACTTGGAGTACCAAAACAAAATGAATCGCACGTATGATACTGACGACGACTTCACATTTCATACTTGCTACTCTACTCTAGAGTAGAGTATAAACAAGTGCTTTTTTTGCGCCTAAAACGAGGACTAACGGTAGTACGTCATACAGGCACAGAAGACGTACTCCGAGCTCCGAGTATTATCGTTATACCCAGTACATACATACCGTCATCGACAAGGCTATGCATGTACTTGGGGTTGCGGGAAACACCGATTTTTCAATACGGTTCCCGCAACCCCGAAGAATTCCGGCGTACAGTTCAGTGCTGGAATCAGTACCGAATAGAAGTACTGTACTGGAATACAGAGTACTGTAGTATAAGAGTATAGTGACAATATATACATATAGTAGACTACGCATAAAATGAAATAATATATTTGATTACGTATGCTTCCTCCTAAAAACCCAGAACTCTACTACTAGAGAGAACACCGTTTTCCAGGGTTCGTAACGGCGTCTCGGATCGCGCTTCCATTGAACAGCTTGTATTGCTATCGTATGATATATGCATATATGTCATACGTATGATGAGCATGTAAGATACGCGAAGGACAAAGTCGGCAGTTTTTTTAGGGGTTGCGGGAACCGGCTGGAATTGATTCTCTGGTGTCACGCTATTGCGTCAGAGAGAGCTCAACACGGATTCGACAATCATATAGGAAGTTGTCCGAGTGATCCGAGAAGTTGTCCGAGTGATCCGAGAAGTTGTCCGAGAGCGTATCCCTAATGCATAGCGGTACTGAGTACTAGGGTGTGTAGGAATGTCAGTAGAGTAGTCCATGTAAAAGTAATTTCATCCTCTGAAACGAGTTTCAAAAAGTCAAATCGCTCCGAAAAGTCGTTTCAAGAAATGAGTGATCCGGAATTGGGATCACTTCTTTTTAATCCCTGTAGACCTATACCAGAAGCTACACAAAAATAGGGTTAAGAAGTGATCCAGAAGGACAACTCGAAAATCCTCCGGACAACTCGAAAATCCTCCGGACAACTCGAAAATTCTCTGAAAGACGCTATTTTTGTCGAGCTCCATTTTTCGATAATAGTACGAAACAACAAATCGAAACCAGCTGTTTCCCGCATCCCCTAAAAAAGCTGCCGGCTTTGTCCTTCGCCTTTCTTACATGGTAATCAAAGGTACTATTACCATGGTATGACATATATGCATATGTCATACTACTACTCTATACGAGCTGATCAATGGCAGAGATCCAAGACGCCGTTAAAAACCCTGGAAAACGGTTTTCTCTCTAGTAGAGTTCTGGGTTTTTAGGAGGCAGCAGCACCAGTAATCAAATATATTATTTCATTTTATCCGTAGTCTAGTATATATATATTGTTGCTATACTCTTATATACATACTCCATATTTCAGTACTCTCTACTGATACCAGTACTGAACTGTACACCGGAATTTTTCGGGGTTGCGGGAACCGTAGTGAAAAATCGGTGTTTCCCGCAACCCCTGAGACATGCGTCAAAGTTCCTGAACCCCCTAGTACGAGTACCCGGAGTATGTAGGGTAGTAAATATGATATGCTAGCTAGGTATTGATCGCTCCAGTTTGATTCGTGGGAGAGTCGACAAGATGACTGTACGTAGTACCAGGTACTAAAGTAGGTACTGTAGTAGGAAAACCACGTGCACTCGAGTTCAATGACTTCACCCTGCTTCCACGACGACCTGTAGTAATCTTGACGCTCCACAAATGTATATACAAGTGTACAGTGTACAGTCGTAATACACAGCAACTGTTCACTGTTTTATGTCAGAAACTTCTCTTATAAAAACCGAATCGATCACTGATATTTTGACAACCCGCTACATTCGTCAACAACAACAACCAACTACACTAAAATGGGAGAAATCAAGGCCTCACAGAAGCAAGTCAAGGCAGAGCTTGATGTAAAGCTCAAATTGGTGGCGCCTTCCCGTGATATTTTGGAAGAATTAGCCATTGGAGCAGAGTCGAATCCAACTCCTGACAACACGTTTCAATATGCCTTTTGTTTGAGCAAATCGACAGAAAAGACCGAACTGCGTTACGCTGTCACCATATTGGATGGACTAGTATATAGATTTTGATTTAGTAAAGGCGTTTTGCGCATAACCGTGTCTCGTCGTCCGATTTCAATCTTTGTAGAGCATGTACTCAGAGTGCAATGTACTTGTAGTAGTTTTCATATAGAGGATTCGAATCCACAACTGTGTTTCGATGAAAGAACTAATTACTCCGATCTCCGATAATACTCAATACTATGATAGAGTACATGTACTCGAATCTTGCCGTATAGTCCTCCAGTACTTGACAGCAACACTATTGTTCCAAATGTCCCCGCACGATGGGGTCATTGGTCGTCGCCGCGACATGAAACGTTGGAAGGCTTTTAACTCCTGATGGGACTTAATTGAGACGTTCAATTGCCGCTGGAGCAGTCAAGCACTTCCAGTATGTGAGATAAGAAACGAAATACCACGTGCTTACGACATTTCGAACCAGTCACGTCTAACGAAACACGACATGGGTCGTAGTCTGACGTACTTTCAGTTTAGAATAGTCCTTCGTTAGAAATTATTATGAAAGACCACGGTGAATGGACATTTCGAATCGTTTGACTTCAAGAGGAACACGTCACTGTTTTGACGTACTTTACGTTTTAAATAGTCCTTGGAGACAAATATGAAATGGATCATTACGTCGATTTGGACATTTCAAATCAATCACGTTTGATAGATATGTCAGTGTTGGGAGTCTGACGTTGAACTTTATTACTCAAGTTGAATAAATGTAGATTTAACACCACTACCCTGGGACATTTATGATGAGTCACTTGACAAGAAACATGCTACCGTGTCGTGAATGACTTGTCAGCAAATCCGTGCAATTGCAGATTTCCCACAAAAAACATCACAACCACAACGTCCCTGAAACATCTTGAATCTTGACAACAGTCGAACAAAACACACAACCACCATGGGTCTTGATCTCGTTCATGTGCTATCGTCTACGCGACATTATTGTGAATTTCAGTGTACCATGTGCAAGAGATTAACGTCTCTTGATTCCTTCATTGTTTCGACATGTTCTCATGTCATTTGCAACGCGTGTCTACGACGTGGCAGTGGTACCAGCACCACCACCAATGCTGCTTCATGTCCCTCGTGTCGAAATTCTTCCAAAGAAGTGACGAAATTGGCAGAAGGCCAACCGCTGGCTCATCGTGTGTTGGGACGAGTCAAAGTTGCCTGTCCCATTGGCAAGAGACACAACTGTACTTGGGTTGGAGATTACAAGGACTTGCCATCGCATATCAACTCTCACCAAAAACGTAATAACATGAGGCGCGCACAAAAGAAGGGAAATGAAATGACACAGCGTGCGACAAGCACAGCAGTGGATGACATTCCGACAATGGCAAAAGACATCAACAACAACAACAACATCGAAGGATCCACCACCGTACAAGTAAGGACTACCAGTAGGCGGCGCAGCATCACTCAGCAGGATCAGGAGGAGCTTGGCATTCGTGAACACAACGGCATGCACGACAAATTAAAGATGACAGCTGAGAAAGTTGAGGATTACGAAAACGACGCGTCAGACCAAGAAGGTTCAAAGTTTCCACGAGGCCGATGGGGCATGGATCTAATCTCAAAGATCGCACTGAATACCTCGGATCATACCGCCAAGCGTCCAAAGAGCGCCATGAGAAGAAAGATGGAGCATGACAATGAAGATGGGTTGGGAACATCAGACGTTCGTAGAGTTGAACAAGCGGCAAAGTCAGTGTCTGAAAGCCTTAATGCCAGCGGCTCCAGACTGACATTGATATCCCGACTTCCTGCCAGACGAAGTTCGCTGAACCTCGGAAAGTCAACTGCTACTCAAAAGGAAAGCACTGCTACGGAGGGCATACCAGTGATTCGCAAACAATCGTTCTTGAGAAGGTCGCTCAACCTCGAAAACGTACCAACTACTACACAACGGGATGGTGCCAGTGGTCCTGCTACGGCGGCAGCAGCACGCGCATCGCCTCACCAAAGTGCCGGGTACAGGGCCTTTCAAGCTGGAAAATTTCAAATGGCTGTGGATGCCTTCACAGACGGTATTCAGGCGGTCATGATGCCCAATACTAATGTACCGTGCACGCAAGCGGAAGAACAGTTGGCATCCTTGCTCTATTCGCAACGTGCTCATGCTCATCATCGTCTTGGTCAATTCCGTGACTGTATCACTGATTGTGACGATGCCTTGAAACTTGACGCTACGAATGAGCTTGCGTATGTGCGGAAATCCAAGGCTCTCGTGGAACTTCGACAGTTCGACATGGCACACAACTGCCTATCAGCCGGGTTTGGACGGATTCCAACGTCGCTGGTTTTGGAGGGTGCCATGAAGGATTCGTATAAGCTTGCAAAAACAATGCAGCATGTTGACCAGTATTTCAACAAGGAACAATACCAGAAGGTGCTAGACGCCACTGACAATTTGGGCGCCTTCAAGTTGAATCGCTATGTTCTCGTGGCAAGAGCCAAGGCGTATCTCTTGCTAAATCTTCCAGATAAGGCAATCGAGGCGGCAAATCGAGTGTTCGGTTCCGACAATCAGAGCGTGGATGCATTGGAAATCCGAGCCAAGGCTCGGTATATGAATGGCCTTCTCGAAGATGCTCTCATGGATTGTCAAACTGCTCTTTCGATTCATTCAACCCCGCGGGAAAGCATCAACGAGACATACCAAACGGTTCGACTCGTCGAACAGGTGTATTCGGAAGCCAAGCAAGCCATGCGTGCCGGATCATTCCGGCAGGCAGTTGCTGCGTTTGGAAAGGCAATTCAGGCATCTCAGCCACTACCAAAGTCGACGGTACTGTTTCGAACACTTCATGCAGGACGGGCAGAAGCTCATCTGCACACCAAGAACTACATCCAAGCCTTGGCGAATGCAAATACTGCTCTAGAGTCACATCCGCAGTATATCAGAGCATGGGAAACAAAAATAAAAGCAATGGAAGCCCTGAATCGAACGAAACAGCTGCGGAATGAGTTGTCAGGTATTGTTGCCCCGGGTGGTTGGGGCTTTCGGAATGCGACTTTGACCGAAGCATATCGCCGATGCAATATGAGTATCGATGGACCTGCCGGCGACAGCTCATGACCGAAGCAAAGGTATGCATAGAGGGCGGATACTGTAGAGCGAAGGCGAATGCCGCTCCGGGGACTGATTGCCTGAGGGGAGGGGGGGATAGAGTTATTAGCAGGTTATTGCATTATGCGTTCAGGCTCCTACATTCGCCAGTAGCATTTTAAGCCGATAGCATATGATAGGGGTCGCTGGGGTTGGCCACTATAGTGTCCTTGAACAAGTTCCCAAAAGGTTAACCTATTTTATTCGACTTTCATTTTTAAGAGAACCCCAGTGGTATAGACACTGAGACGGTGCGTCAAATAATGTCGAAGGCACATTTTTCATCCAGACAGCGAGAGTACATTCAGTGCCACAGAATGCCAGCGACGAGATATCACTTCTCAGGAGTTGCACAGCAAGGTGTTAGACTATGTTCGGCGTCACCAACCTATTGGAACACTAGAGCTCTCGTGTCTGTGGCTAAACCAGAGAACCATGAATAAATTGTGACGTATAAAATTCATGGGTTAAAGGTTACTCAGAACTCCAGTACTGGAGTACCAAATACCCAGTACTACAGTACAGTACAGTACAGTACAGTACAGATGTCTGTGAAGGGTTATGGCGTGAGGCATCTTGGTGATGGCTGCAATGGCTATATATACTGCGTACAGGGGATAGTGGATAGTGAATAATGCTGCTGCACAACATCAGTACATTAGTACCAGTAAGCTTAAAAAAAAGAATTCTATGGAGGGAAATTGTTGTTGCTGGATTGTATGATAGTATACCGTATATCTAATGTTCTGTAAATGATACACATGGCAAGAGTCATCGAATCCCGGATGTCTTTCAATGCTGATCTTCGGTTGAATTGTGCGTTGAGCTGTGGTGTGGCACTGGAGTATTCGGAATATACGACCGGTTGAGTATGTTGCGGGCCTGTTTCAAGAAGAAATCACGATGGCGGCAGGTCAGATCGATGGAACGCTTATGAATGTATAAATGTATGAATAGATACACATGATCGGTATGGAACAACATATCAGAATCGTCGACAAATTTGTTACGGGCACGTATTCAGATGTTTCACATAAACACCTTTGTCGCTCCTCTTGCATATACCTGTTTCCTGTCTACTGTTTCTAACCCAGAGGTGCTTCTTTCGCATTCGACACAACTACGATACAATGAACGATGAGGAGACCTGCATGGGGTTGCTAGAAGCATGCGCGACCAATCAGACGAACTTGGTCGCACAGTACTTGAGAAAGGGTGCTGATCCGAATTATCAGCATCCGGACTGCAGCACCAGTCCCTTCTTTGTTGCAATACGTGCGGGTCACTGGCATTGTGCTCAACTCTTGATGGCTGCAGGTGCCTCGACGACCGAAATCGAAACATGCACAGGCCTCACGCCGCTCCAATTGGCACTTCAACGACGTGACCATGCCATTGTAGATCGCCTGTTGAGTCGAGTATCGCCCCAGGAACGAAAGAAAGATGGTCTCAAGACAATCCTAGTAGCCGGATGGATGGGACACAAGGTGCTCCAGTCCTTGGCCGCGACTGGTCACTTTGTAATAGTGGATGATGAACAGATCGAACCGTCAATGATTCAAGAAATTCAGGTCGCAACGGGGAATGCGAAAATCCAGCTGTCCAACATGATGAGCAAGGAATTAGTGAATGTGACCGACTTGATACTTCGCGAAGTGGAGGTGGGTAGTCTGCTAGAATATCTTGCGGGGTACTATCCATCCATGCCAGATGTGGAACGGATCATTGTAATTACGTCTCAATCTACACCTTCCGCTCAACTGTCATGGCTGTTGCTGCACAACAATAAGGCGACAGCACTCGTTGTACCAAGTTGGTGGGACACACTGCTTGACATGAATTGGTTGACCAAATGGCAAGCAACAATCTTGGCGATGCTCACCACGAAAGAGCTCCTGCCGGGGACACTCTACAATTATCGACGCCAAACTGTTGCCACTGTTGTTCTTGTGTCTCCTGCAGCGACAACGGCACGCGAAAACCAATATATTTTGGAAACTGAATTGTGGAAAGCAAAGTACAAAAGTCTCATGGCAATGACTGCAAAGATCCCAGACAAATCATTGAATCGACAGTTTCAACCAAGAATACAGTCATTTTCAAAGTCGGGACGACCGCAAGTCAAGAAACAAAAGAGAGGTACCATCGTGCCTTGGTTCGCCGCATGTCATGCCTAAAAATCCATAAAGGGAGCACAAACTACTACTACAAGGGAATTTCATAGGTACATTAACGCATATGTAATATTTCGTGTAAATTAACACTGTCTTCCAACGTGCAAACGTTGTGAGTTGGTCATGGTTCGGCGTCCATTGAGTATCATCATGCAGACGAGACAGGACAATTGCATGTTTGACATTCTCAATTCGCGAACGTTACCTTGTCCGAATAGGCACCAGGCTACTCTCCTTGGTAGTTGGCGGATCCCTTGAGCGTTCCTGCCATGGAATCGCGGGATTCCAAAGAACGTGTCGAGATACAGATGCTCCGCCTCGATCTGTCAAACACGCTTCATGATTCCATGAAAATGCTCAAAAGTTAGAGCTTGGCGAGGAGGCATGGCAGTTGGAGGTCATGACTGCCACAAATATGTGTAGCCAAACACCAAATGGAGAGGAGATGCCATGAAAGAGAATTCATCGTTAACCAGAAAACAGTTACAGTTGAAGGGCCAACATGAGCTAGCTTTTTTATGCGATGAGATCGAGATTCATACGACAGTAAGCGCTGCAGACGAAGGTGTTGTTCATGTTTCATGTTATACAGTAGATACTACCGTAGTATGCAATATGCAGTATGCAGTAGTATGCTTAGCTAATACTGGAGTAGCTATTCAATACACGCGTAGATGTGACAAACAGACGTGTATACAGTATATATGGATTTGTGGATGTGTGGATGAATTGAAATTTCAAAACGTACGAGTCCGAACGGTACAAGTATGACAGTATGACACATGTACACATGTATGTACGAAGGTTTAGAGTGGGTGTAAACCAAGTACCAGAGGGAATACAGCTCTCGTCTGTGATGCGCCCGCGTGAAAGGTTGTAATTGTACGTCATATGATATATGAGTTGTTCACAATTGATTGTGATGTACATCCATATCTACTGGTACAGTACAAGTAGATGAGAATTCCTTGGTTCTTTCTCCTCCAAAACTTACATTGTTGCTTCCAACGTTTGTATTACCCTCATGGTGTAGACTGAAGACTTGTTGATCAGCCCACCATCCACCACCTTCACAAACTACTAATAGCCTTAAACAGTGTCGTTTGTGTACCATGCTGGACCAAAGGCTGTGGTGGATCATTGTGGCTGTGATGATACTTGTTCCTCGACCAAGTGCTTCCTTTCATCTGTTGCCGAGCCGAAACGTTCACAAGTCGAAAAGTGGTACCCATACTTCCGGAAGAACTGGTACTTACACTTGCTTGAGAGCTATTCAACACAATGTTCTGAACGATATTGATCGCATCTTCTGCATTTCCGATTTGCACATGGATCATGCCGACAATCGACAATGGCTGGAAGAAAACTGTAAATCAAAATCATCACTGCTTCAACACGGTGATTTGCTACTCCTGGCCGGCGATGTGTCGCACCGATACCAACGATTGCAAGAAACATTTGATATTGTGCACGAAACTGGATGTCGAATCCTATTTTGTCCTGGAAATCATGAGGCATGGTTGTGCGATGACGACAATGATGATAATGACGATGATGACGATGCTACGGACGAAAAAGCTTCTAGTTACGAGAAATTGAAACGTGTCGAGCAGTTGTGCCGTGATGCAGGTGTATTGGTGGATCCCACACGGATAGACAATTGTTCACATCCCGTCTGGATCGTTCCGCTTCAGTCATGGTACGATGCCTCACTCTCCATACCGGAATGTGAGGACCTGTGTACTGACTTTGGAGGTTGGCCTTGGACGGACTTTCGTTCGTGCCAATGGAACCACCACCCTCCTGATGGGACACAGGGCAAAATTCCAGCTGGACTCGCGCAATACTTTCTTGATCAGAATCTAGAAACCATTGACTACATCCGACAAGAATCTGGACAAGAGGCCATCATCACCATGTCACATTTCTTGCCCAACCTACAGTGTTTACCAGATTGGAAGGACGTGCACAGTACTCAGTTTCAAAGAGACGAATGGCTCAATCACGGTGCACCCGGAACATCTGCCAAGTTTGCCAAGGTGGCTGGATCGAGTGGATTGGAAAAACAGATTCGTGCCATCCAGTCGGACCTGCATGTCTTTGGACACTCACACCGACCCAAGGATTTTCAGTACCATGGAATTCGTTATGTGCACAACCCATTGGGCAATCCTCGGGAACGACTCTTATACATGGTATCACCTGATGTGCAGTTTCAACTACTATGGGATACACGGAATTCAGGACAAATTTCAGGCAAACAAGTCATTCGACTGTGGGAGGAAGAAGGAGGAGGAATGGCGGGATTGGAACAACGCATGGAACTTCATGGTCGGAAAAGTAAAGCTGCTCGCGATTCCAATAATAATCATCGTATCATGTAAGGGGACGCACCAAACAAGAAGTCAGTCCTGCGATTGGAAAGACGGCCTGTATGGGGTTGCGCTGGAAGCACGTCATGGCTGTTGCTGAACAACAACAAGGTGACAGCACTCGTGGTACTAAGTTGATTGGACGCACTGCTGGACTTGAAGTGGTTGACAAAATGACAATTTTGTGGATGCTGACCACTGACCACTTTTGGAAACTGAAATGCGGATAGGCAAATACACATTCTCATGGCATTTGCCATTGACAGCAACGTTCCCCGACAAATCATTCGACTTTCACAACAATCGACATTTCCCATCAGGAATGCCACCGAAGTCAGGACAACCACAAGGATATTAGCATAAGAAAGGCGACATCGTGCCTTAGTGCTCCGTATGCAATGCCTACGTTCCTTATTGGGCTCACAAAGCTTCCACAAAGGAATCTGTAGGTACACGAAAGCATACGTACTATTTCGTTAATTAAAACGTACTATGTTGGTTTGATTGCTTGCCAACCACATCATCGAATTAGATTTTTGGGGAGGTGCTTCATAGACGAAGCGACGCCTTGCTTCACTAAGGATAGCATGCATTGCAACAATCGCATTCCACTGTACCGCCTTCGTTGATGTTGCAATCGGCACCAATAAAGCCCAATTGCAAATTCTCATTGGCATCACAAATGGCAGATGGCATGCTTCCCGTAAATTTGTTACGGTACAATTTAAGCATTTGCAAACTTTGAATGGTCCCAAGTTGATAGGGGATTAGACCAGTCATGAGATTGTCTTGAGCCTCAATCTTTTGCAATTTGTAACAACTTCCCAGTTCCGATGGTAAAGGACCTGACAATTTGTTGTTATAGACCTGAAATTCCATCAAATTCTTCATGTTACCAAATTCAGTGGGGATGGGTCCGCTCAACTCATTGTTGAATACATAAAATGTTTCAATGTCAGCCAAGGCTCCATAGGAGGTTGGGATCGTTCCTTGGATCTTGTTGTTGTCGGCATAAAAGACCTCTGCAAGGAGTCGAGAGCACAACGACGAAAAATGTTAGAAAACTATAGGCAAACATGGTGCGACCCGTAAAGTAGTAGTAACGATGAGCAAACAATACACAATAACAACAACTTACTCAAATCGCGCAAGGTAGAAATCGAATCTGGTAGGACTCCCGTAATTTCATTCTTGTACACTTGGATTTCTTGAAGACGCTTCATGAGATCCCATGTTGCCGGAATGGATCCTCCCAATTTGTTGTCATCCAGATACAACAACTCCAAATGTGACAAATCATGAAGCTCAACTGGAATCGTTCCGGTAAGAGCATTCTTTCGCAATCGCAAATCGACAAGTTCGGTCAGAGTGTTGAGGTTGGGTGAGATGCTGCCAGTAAGCTGATTATCATCCAGGTAGAGAATGAGAAGCTTGGTGCAGTACCAAATATCTGGGATCTTGCCAGTAAGTAGGTTTTCATCAAGACCAAGAGCGCGAAGTTCCGTGAGTTGACCAAGCTGACTGGGGATCGAACCGGTGAACTTGTTGCTACCAAGGAACATGTCACGAAGAGTCCTGATCTTTCCCAACTCGGTATGAATAGTTCCAGTTAACATGTTGTCTTGCAAATAAAGTTCACCTAATAGATGGATGCAGGAAAAAGGAAGGATGGTTAGCTCGAGTCATTGTTGCGAATCCAATACAATGGAAACGCCTCCATATACCCATCATTGACACTTACGAATTTCTTTCAACGTGGCAATGGACTTGGGGATTGTTCCTTGCAGACTGTTATCACCCAAATCCAGCGAAATGAGATTTTCGAGAGCACTAATTTCCGAGGGAATGACACCACGGATGTTGTTGTTGGTCAAGTTGAACCGCAACACATCTGAATTTTCATTGTACTGCAATTCCTGAACTCCCTCCTTGAGATGTGGAGTACACGTAATACCAAACCACATGCAAATACCCTTATCGGACATCCAGTAGTCACCATACGTCCACCCCCCGGCACTCCCAGCATCAGTCGTTTGAGAGTCAACAATTTCAGCAAAGACATAGGTGGAAAAGTAAAAGGTGGCGAGCGCGTAGCGCTGCAACAGGGCATCATCATCGTCACGGAGTTTCGCTGGATCTTCATCGGTAAGCCATCGGAGGGCATAATTCTGAGCCGTCCCGGCCAAATCGAGCGCATCTGCCGATGTGAATTGAGATTCAAGAATAATGCCGCGAATGGTATCGTAACGGACAGTATCGACAACCTGTGGAAGATCGGCGGACGCGGCACTGCTGCTGTTGGCGCGACTGGCAATGGCGACAATGGCAAAGATGACCAGTCCAATGCCAGTCAGGACGCAGATGATCATGGCACATAATTTAGGATTCATGCCAGCCCACCATGCGGCAATGTATTCACAAAGAATACCAAAGGCACCCACCATGGTATGGAACGCGAGCAGACAGCATTCACTAATGGCCGCCAGAAATCCACCACTGCCATCATGATCACCACTGACTGAAGTCCGACGTACGGTACTTCTCTTGGAATCAATGTATTCATCCGCTTCTCGAGCATGAGCGTCACTGACAAAGGCGTTGGTACCACGGCCACGTCGTGGAGCGATATTGACAACATCATCATCGTCGTCGTCATCGTAACGATTACCACGTCTCGAAAAGGTTCCCATGATGGTATTGGCCATGCGAGATCCGAATCCAAAGGCAGATGATGATTGTTGTTGTTGTGGTCCAGTAGTGACAGTGGCATGACCATTGGATGTCTTCATGAGACCAACAATTTGGTGGTCCGAGGAATACATATCATAGGCTGAAACAGATGTCATGGAGTGAGACATTGCCGATGTGACATGAGGAACGACAACGTCATCTTCATCCCATAGAAAGCGACGAGCTGATTCAATGGCTCCTTCAGGAGCTTGATGACTGGATGAGGATCGAGAACTGACCGATGCGACGTCTGGAGAATTCACAGACACTGTATCGAATGGCTGACCAGCTGCAGCAGCCTCCATCAAATCCAACTGCTTCTGACGAGCGAGCTTTCGCTCATACTGCGACTGAGTGCGATCCAAAGTACTGGAATGCATTCTTGAAATTATATCCTTCCTTCAAAAAAATGTGGGTGTGTACTCGTAAATCTTGCAGCGATGACTGTCCGACGGAAGGTACGCTACACCGGAGATAGTATGTCTTCTACGCAGTCACGATTCCCCTTTTTCCAGATTTGTCAGGTTCCTTCAACCTCTCCTGCAATTCTGCTTGATTGCTCAATGTTCAACAACGTTTTCCCCAATGCAGTTGCTTAATCTCTCTCTTGTCAATGATATCTCACTGGAAAACAATCGTTCAAAAGAGTCTTGGAGGCGGAGATTGGTGATGGCAACAATAAAACAGATCGTCGGTGGGAGTGTGTGTTCATTCGAGAGACCGCAACCTAATGGAGATGACCTAATTTTGGACATCGACTAATAATCCTCCAAATCTATTTATTCCTTCTACTTACAATCTCCGATTTTCATCTAATCGTAGAGTCGTGTTAAAGTCGCGACCTAACATTGAAACCTGGTACTAGAGAAAGTGAAAATTCGGGTACTACCTAGACAATTATGTCGGGGCCTTTCTCCGCGAGAAGGACTCTGATACTAAATATATCGAAACAGGTCGAACTACTCGAAACCATTGTCGAATTGAACTCATCGTCCCATAACAAACTCAGTACTATGCAGTATTTATGTACACAGGATACTCCAGTACTCAGGCATGTAGTAATACCGTACACCGGAACATGTGGTACAATTCGCCGATAAATTCTGATCATCCATATGACCATACACCATACGTCGAATGCAGCATCCTGCAGAGTTGTACGGAGTCTACTCCAGTACATTGTAATCAAAGTAACGACATGATCCCGGTCGTCCAACATGCTAGAATGAACGGTCATATCTTTATACACCCAGAGATGGCTCCAAGGCTGCAATAGGATGAACCAAAAGGCCACCGTAAAATGGTTTCCATCAACCAACAAGTCCACCACTCAACTTTTGAAAGGATGACAATCAAAGAGCTCTTGAAAGTTCGAAGACACCAAGAAGCCCTGCATCCAGGAACAGAGTCAACTCCTGGAATACCAGCAAAGCCCTTGGAGGCAAACTAGCCTGCTATTGCCACTGGCATTATTCTGCATTAAGGATGTTCCTGACTGCATGTAGTTCAAAATGGGCATTTCAAAGGAATAGTGCCAGGCCACAGAACCACACCAACAATCCATAAAGGAAGGATCCTCATATCCGAAACACGCAAGAACTGCATCTTGACCACCTGAGACGGCATCTGTGCAGTATTGTCATCCATTCAAGCTTCCACAATCAAGATGTACCTTAGTGACTAGGAATCCTCTGTATCCTTTTCTACTAATGATGGCAGTCATTGCTGGTGCAATCTACTACTAGTAGTACCTTGTTGGATGAAATGGTAAACACTGAAATCTTTGAGGAATGTTCTGCTGCCACGGTCATGGACAAAACCAGAACTTGCTGGTGATTATCCTAGACAGATGACTGGCTACCCTTTACTAAATTAGAGGCAACTAATAAAGAGGCAGTGGTGGTCTTCACTGTTTGGCGGATATGTTGTTTAAAACTTTGCACATGGTTTTATTTATCATGTGCAGATGCATAGTAGTGCATTTGTGTTCACTGAGACAATATGCTGAATATCTCTATTGATCAATTACTGCATTCTTATGCTTGTGTCGTCACCACAACAGAAAGCATGCATCAAGATTTGTACTTTGTCTCAAAGGGTAACTATTTTTAACAAATCAAACACCCTTTATCGCCATCATGCTTGTTGACCACCATGAACATGAAGCTATATCTTAACACTTTGGTAAATGAGGAAAAAGTAGTAGAATGCAAAGTGAAGCAGTGCATCATGGCACTGGTAGAAAGGAAGTTTGTATTGTCGCGAATCAATGACTGGTTGGGTTCACAATTTGAAATTCCACAAGCCTTTTGTCACTGCAGCAACAAACACTGCCTTGATCACATCAAAAGAAGTTGTATGCACCGGTGCCTCGGAATGTTGCAGGTTTTACACCCATGAATAGACAGTACACTTTGGTACAATATTGTGACATTTTGATACACCGATCTGTAGAATATTTTTCAATATGGCTGAACTTGTAGCTACATTTTCATTTATCAATGTGCCATTGTTCCAAATTTTTGAAATGAGGCACATGTGGAGTCTGCTTAATAATACACACTTCACGTTGGTACCCCAAGATGATGCTCCTTCGTGCACACATTTTCACATCAGTACTACCCAACAACAGTGTTCCAATCTCTCTGCCTGAACATTTTGAAGATGTTTGTATCCATTTGTTGACATGAACACTACTACTATGGTTCATTTGATCATTGGATTGCTCATTGTGTATACTCCTGTTAAGGTTGAATTGAAGCAATACTGTATTGTTTATTAAAAAAACTCATGGCTTTAATTGGATGCCCAATTTTGTGATCGACTATCAAATACCCCTGAATGGAGAGTTAGTTCACATCAGATCACCACCTATCATGGGAGAGTGGCTTCACATCCGATCATCACCACCTCATTGGAGGGCTGACACAGCTATCGACGGACCTCTCACGGATCTTAAAAATGAATATGGCGCGTTTCGATAACGATGCTTCGGCTTGTTATGATCGGATTATAGTTGCATTCGGAATGCTTGCTGCCAGACGATGCGGAATGCCAGAGAACGCCATCCGCACTCATTCATCTGCACTGCAATTTATGCGATATGCCGTAAAAACTCTGTACGGCGTTTCAGTTGAGCAATATACAGGGACAGAAAACGAACCTCTCTTCGGCACAGGACAAGGAAGCGGAGCCTCGCCAGCAGTATGGTTGTCCATAGTCGTTTTGCTCTTAAACACGTTGGAAAAGCTCATTCCAGATAGGATTTCTTTTGAATCTCCGATGAGGACAATACAACATCAGCGATTAGTTGATGCGTACGTTGATGATACATTGTTGGGAGTAACGGATCCTTACTCTGACTATACATTGTCGGATATGATAGACCGCCTGCAGACTATTGCTCAAACATGGGAACGCCTTTTGTCGCTCTCGGGAGGTGCATTGAACTTCAAGAAATGCAGCTGGTACGTCATATATTGGGAATGGAAGCATGGACGACCATACATACAAGATTGCTTTTTTGGTATTACGGTTGAAACCACACCGCGGAACGATAATCGACATTGCTTTCCGTTGGACGTTTTCAAGGCATTGTTTTGATAATGAAGAACTCGCCAAAGGATAGCTGACTGCAGGTAAATAACACGCAAAGTAATACGTCCAGGCTTCCAAGCGAGTTAATGGGACCTCCCACAAGAAAGCTGTGATTGAGTCACTTTTTTGCTTCAGCTGCCGGTATTGCTCGCGTTGCGTCCCCGCTGGATCTTTATAATGACCCAGGGTTTTATGAGCTGTGAATGCAGGAAGGACCCGCAGCTCCGTTCCCGCATCATCTTGGCGTTCCCGAACTGTGATATTGACTTCCGCGGCAGGGTGCTTAGGAACTAACACAGGCGCCCCCTGCATGGAAAATTGCCACTGTAGGATGTGATTTGAGCACTTAGAGAGCTCGAGAGCCCCCCCGCTCGCCATAAGTAAGTCCGTCCAACATTGCGCGTTTGCCTGTGCCTGAGCCACTAATGTTTTCACCGTAGTCGGTGACCCGTCGTCTGCGAAGGAGTTTGTTTGGCCGTTGCAATCATCGACAAAACCGATCAGACCTAGGTCGACTCGAACGTCGTCTTGTGTATCCCAATACGTTGCTGGATGCGCTTGCGTATCATAGCAATCAAAGAGAGTGCTAGACAAAAAACACCAGATAGCCGGGGAGTTCGCACTTCCTTGGCCTGTCCCATAAATAGGAAAATCTTGTTCGTGATGATATCCTGTCGGAGAAATACCTAACTCGGTGCGCACATGGAATTCAGCTTTTTCGAGAGTAGCCGCGTTGCTTTCCGTCACTGTTGCTGGAACGCCGAATTTTTGGCTGACTGTCATACCCAGGTTCGGAATAATTCGGTCGTAACAAGCTGTAGCATCGTAATTTGTAAGAACGACAGGCTTCCGAGTGGCTCTTGATATCTCGAGTTGGAGTTCTTCAATAAAAACTGGCTCTGTGGCATTCCGATACGGTCTGGAACCAAACTGCCCATCATTCAATAACCGAAGATCTTCCGCTTGATGCATCGCTTCGCGCCACTTGATACCAAGAAACAAGTTGAAATCGGCTTCGTAGATGTGGATAACGCGTGTGCGATGCAACCGAACATTATCGGGGTCTTTAAATAGCATAGTATTTACCACTTTTTGCCACCGCTGGAAGGAATAGCCGCGCTCCAATGAGTAGTTAATTAGCGCTAAGCGTAGGCTTCGTAAAGCCTGCTGTCGATAGTTCAGGGTGTCCCGTTTCTCCCTATACTCTGGAGTCAAGTCTTCGTCAGCGGCTTCAGAGGAGTATGAGTGCCGCACGATAAGAGCTTTATAATGCCCTAAGTGCATACCGGAAGGGGACGTTGTAGTGGATTCGGACCAAAGTTTCAATTTGCTACAAAAATCGTCGTCACTGATAGTGGGGCGGGTCGTATCCGCGATTGTGGACTGGGCAAATTGGAGATGACGGAGAAGTAGCTGGACGCTCCCTTCAAAACCAGAAACGTCGAATGTTCCCCGCAAGAGTTGGTTTTGCGTCTCACTTGTACCAGTGTAGCCCAACAGTTCCGACAAGGGTGGTATCGTGAACGGGGTACCTTGGGCTTGACCGAAATGCAACCGGTTCCTCTCTTGAAGAAGACGAACGATCTCGGATGGGATATCGACTTGGGTCCATTGGACACACGTTTTTGGATCGTCGCCTTCGTTCAGTGGAATTTCTAGACGGACAACACTACCTTGGTGGGATTTGCCGCGTACGTGTCTTAGTTTGTCGGTGACTGCTTTGATGTCCTCGGCTTTCATGATCCTGCGCAACCGTTGCGCAGTGAGCTTATCGGCTTTTGAAATTGATTTTTCCAGGTCGTTGATGCGCTGAAGACGCTCAGAGCTACGGGTCGCAAAACTATCCTTGATGATTCGTCTGACCTCATTTTTTGCCCATCTAAGGAGACGTGAGCAATGGCCTTGATTCCTTGGTAGTTCGTCAGTAGGGAGTTCGACTGAATATTCTTGGAGAATGATGGAACTATCGAGTGCATTTCGGAATGCGGATAAGCATTTCCGAAGGTATTGAACTCGACGTCGTGCTGTAGCTAATGCGACCGACCAAGCTGGCTCATTAAACTGTGGAATATGTGCCTCAGCGGCTAGACTTGCAGCTAAAACATCCCGATCTAGTTTTTCCGCATATTGATGCCTGTTTCCCGCATACGTCAACCGCTCGCCTCGTCGGAAAGCATTGTGCTCCTCAAGGAACTCATACATGGTGTTGATATATTCGGTGACCTGATGAGGGTTTGTTGCTTTGAGCATGCGCCGAGCTGGTGTTGCAAGATCCTGAGTCGGACTGCCGAAGAGTTTGACCGTGTCGAAATCGAGAAAGAAACCTCTGTGATCCGAAGATAAGCGAGCATTGAAGGCGTCATATCCCATCTTGACCAGCGCCTCTTGGAGTCGCTGACTGCCGAGAGCATAATCTAAACACTTGGTGCCACGAGCGTAAGTCGCGGGAACCTTTGATGAGTGGCGACAAGCACTCAGGCTAACCAACTTCAGTTCTCCTGCAACAAAACTTAAGCCGTCGGGATCGGAACCGAACGCTTCGTTGAAATCCCCGACCAATAAAATGTCAGCACCTGCTCTCTGATATACGAGCAACTCTTTGAGCAAATCTCGACGAAATGCTGATCTTGGATTACCTAGCGCGTCCTGAGATTGCAGAAGGAGGCTTCGTTGTTGGCCTGCCACAGTTAAGTTGCCGTCTTGTCCCCGTTTGTCAACTGGTTGGTAGGCGGATGCAATAACAATTCTTGTCCCCGAACGACCAACGAATTCTTGAACAACCCACCGTCCCCATCGATCCTGTGTTTGACGGATGATCCGACCGGATAAGCTCCCTATGGTTAAGAGGAACGTACCGCCGGGCTTGTAATGCGTTCGAAACGGGATGGGCGTAGTGCCTGCGATAAACTTTGTTCGATGCCAGTATTGTTTAACCGTATCGTATAAAATACTTCTAATATACACTTGAGTGACGTCGAGGTTGTGCTCTTGCCCACAAAAAACGTCCCCTTGAACTTCTTGAAGAACTTTGCATACGTCGTTGAGTTGTCCACCTCTCCGGTCTAAAGATAAACCATTGACGTTTTGAACGTAAACTCGGGTACAATTGGGCGCTTTGGAGGTGAGAATATCGCCCCAAGGGTAATTCTCGCGTTGGTTGCTCCGAGTAAGCGAACTTGGCTGACGTCCGTGCTTGTCGGAGTCTTCCAAAAAATTGCTTTGGGACATAGCCTTACTAAATAGATTTTTCCATTGCGCTTGTGCGCTCTCCAATGAATGTCTCGCATTTGAACCTTCTCCCAAAGCTGATATCCCTTGGACGGCTGCGATGCTTCCTTGTGTACTCGTCATGCTTCAGTCGCTCCAGCTTGATCCGAGGGATAGATGTATTGGGAATCAAGGGGAGCGGGTAGTGGATAAGGCGTCGGTTGGGTTAAGACAGGCGACATACTAGGGTCGTGCGGGGGGAGATTGACCTGAGCAGGGCTGCTGATGATGTCCGGAGAGTCGAAGGCTTCATCAAGGTTAGTACATACTTCCATAAGCTCAACTTCGGAGTTACAACCAGGAGAATCGTTGGAACTATAGACTTGATGAGAATGGTCATGCTGTTGCTTCTTGTTACCGAGTTTCCGATGCGAACGTTGTTTCTTCTTTCCGGGAACAATAAACCTTTGAGGAGGCGGACGAAGTGACGGACTGGGCGTTGGACTGTGACGACCCTGAAGCAGAACTTGCGCTACTTGTAGAGCATAAGTCCGTAACGTGTCTTTGAGACAGCACCGACTTGGAAGGTGGTTTGTCCATGGAGGCCACCGCAGTGATTGGTCCTGGTTCTCGATCAAATTCCATTTTTGTCGCCAAGCCTTCCATAAAGGCAGACAACTTTTCAAAATGTGCATGTAAATCGAGCATTGTAGTCGACATCTTGTGTTGACATTCCATATTTGTCAGTAACCGATTGTTCATTTCTGTAAATTGTTTTTCCGTGAGAACTTTCATCTCCTCCATATCTGCGGAGATATGTTTCTGAAGTTCGCCAGATTTCTCGATCTGTTCGGTTGCCTTCTCCACTTTGTCCGACACCGCGGCCAATTTTTTATCGAATTCGTCGATCCTTGTGAACTGTTGTTCGATTGATTGTAACCGCATTGAAGACTTTCGGCCTGATACATCAAGTGCTTCCAACTTCTTTGTCATTGATCTTTCTAATTCGAGAAACTTGGTATCCGACGAAGTTCTAGAAGCGTGCGTGAGGGAATGTGTTGACCCGGCGCTCCGATCTTCATCAGTGCCGATGGATGTATCGCCTCCTGCACTATTAAGATCGGCTGCTACCTGGCCTTGTTTGGTCTTCCATGCGTTGCGATGGGGTCTCATTGGGTTGGAGGCCTCCATTGGTGTGGGCCACTCTGGACTGCCTTCCGATCGTCGTTTACTGGTGTGATTTTGGGCGCGGTTGACCTCCCCTTCTGCTCGAGCGTTCGGGACAGTAGAAACTTGCTCTTGAATGTTGTCATACCACCCTGCTGCCGTTGAGAGCTTGTCTAGGAACGATACATTAGCGGCAATTTCGGCTTGGATGTGAATGACATCCGGTAAACCTGGAATCTTGTCCCGGTAACGTGCTTCCCTGTGGTTGGGTGGATACAAGCGTGATTTGTAGGACTTCCACTCTTGTTGAACCTTCTGCAAATACTGGCTTGGGACCAACAGGTAAGCTTTATGATCGGGTGGTCCGTTCACTACATCGCAAAGTGCCGGGGAGACGTTGTCTACCGCCAGTATTGTTGCTGCCCATTCTCGAGTAGACCGTTCGATCGTGGTTCCATCTGCATTATATTCAATACGTGCTTGATCGAGATGGTTGATGGTCGGCGTCATAGGAATGGCCTTCAGAGAGCGTGCCCACCTTTCATGTACCTGAAAATGGCTGCGAATTTTTTCATCTGTCATTGTACCTAATGCGTATCTTGGGATGAAGAGAGCACTCCCGTGACCTGTTAAAACTGGAAGCAACGCATGACATAAGGGCATCACGTGTTTCTCTCCGCATTGGATACGAAGATGTGGTATCAACTGATCCATTGGAGACTTTTTGTACCGGACGATGTCAAAGTATGGGGTGTTGGTGGGAAGCACGCTGCGCAAGAATTGAGTATATCGATGAAGCTGGGTGGTGTTGGGAGCTTTCAAGAGGACGTATCCTGCGATGACCATTTTTCCACTTGTGCTCTTGGAATTTGAGATCGATAACTCCACTCTTTTGGCCTTGAGAACTCCTGCCGTAATGTTTGACCGCAACCACTGCCCTGGAGTAATGCTGAAACCGATCCGAAGTCCAAAAATGATCTGGCGCTGGGAATGAACGATTGTTATAACAGGAGTGATAAAGTCTCGAAGTTCTTCTGCAATCATGCTCGGTGCCGATTTGGACACAGAGAGGTCTTCGCTCTCCCACCTGTAGAGAATTCCTACCTCATGGGGAATCAGTTCCTGAACGATGTCATAAATGGCTTCATTCAGTTTCTTTTTATCTTTCTCGTATGCATGAGTGTTCTCAGGTGGTGTCCATTTGACATTTACTCGATGAGTACCGTCGTTTGTGGGAATATTCGGGAAAGGGGAAGACTTCAACTGTGTGGGCACTGAGTTTTCACTTGCCAACTCGGGATGTGGATTATCGGTCATTGCCTGCGAGTCAACTTCTTTCTCTTCTTCGATGTCTTCGGTAACTGTGGTCACAGGTGGGAGACCTTGAGACCAGGAGAGCTTTGAGAATCGTTTCTTTTTTGGTGGATTCTGTTTCGTTGCACTTTTGAAAGCCGACAATGCCAAACTACTGGGAGACTCATCCTCCAATGACTCTAGGAGGCGATCAGGTGAGACGGTTGTGGTATTGTTGGTGGGTGGTGGTTCGTTATCGGTAGACTTCGGAGGGCTTTTGGAACGTCTCCGCCCCATGACTGGAATCCAATCCGTCTGGTCGTCGGTATCCATCGGTGTCGTCATAAACGGCATGGTTTTCCAAGAATAGGCTAACGTGTCCGTGTCATGAAGAGTAGAAGGATCATAATGAGAAAGGTACTCTCTGGAAACGTTCATCGCCCAGGCATTTAACTGCGGTGGGATATCCATCTCTTGATCTACATGGAACCGAAAATTGTACCAGATCGAACGATGCACTTGAAGCGGATCTGACTCCATTGCAGCCCAAAGTTTATCACATTCGAAACAGTCTTCGAAGACGAAGAAACCTAAATAGAGGTAACGAAACCAATTTTCTTTGGTGCCGTGCTGACGATAAGCGTACGCGTTTGCATCGCGTCGAGCGCGTTCTTCAGCCGAAAACCAATCGGGACCGTTTGGAGTTGGATGATCGAACCACTGGTCGCAACGAAAACTATACAAAGGATGCGATAGTTCTGCTTCAGCTGGGAAAGCTGACGGAGGCGTTGATTGCCTCCTTTCCGGCATGGTCATGGTGGTGAGGTTACGCGACAACTTCCTATTCGGTGTACGCAATTACGGTCGAAGGACAGAACGTATTTGCGAAAACTAAACTAGAAAATTGTGTGGGCATTTCAAAGGAATAGTGCCAGGCCACAGAACCACACCAACAATCCATAAAGGAAGGATCCTCATATCCGAAACACGCAAGAACTGCATCTTGACCACCTGAGACGGCATCTGTGCAGTATTGTCATCCATTCAAGCTTCCACAATCAAGATGTACCTTAGTGACTAGGAATCCTCTGTATCCTTTTCTACTAATGATGGCAGTCATTGCTGGTGCAATCTACTACTAGTAGTACCTTGTTGGATGAAATGGTAAACACTGAAATCTTTGAGGAATGTTCTGCTGCCACGGTCATGGACAAAACCAGAACTTGCTGGTGATTATCCTAGACAGATGACTGGCTACCCTTTACTAAATTAGAGGCAACTAATAAAGAGGCAGTGGTGGTCTTCACTGTTTGGCGGATATGTTGTTTAAAAACTTTGCACATGGTTTTTATTTATCATGTGCAGATGCATAGTAGTGCATTTGTGTTCACTGAGACAATATGCTGAATATCTCTATTGATCAATTACTGCATTCTTATACTTGTGTCGTCACCACAACAGAAAGCATGCATCAAGATTTGTACTTTGTCTCAAAGGGTAACTATTTTTAACAAATCAAACACCCCTTTATCGCCATCATGCTTGTTGACCACCATGAACATGAAGCTATATCTTAACACTTTGGTAAATGAGGAAAAAAGTAGTAGAATGCAAAAGTGAAGCAGTGCATCATGGCACTGGTAGAAAGGAAGTTTGTATTGTCGCGAATCAATGACTGGTTGGGTTCACAATTTGAAATTCCACAAGCCTTTTGTCACTGCAGCAACAAACACTGCCTTGATCACATCAAAAGAAGTTGTATGCACCGGTGCCTCGGAATGTTGCAGGTTTTACACCCATGAATAGACAGTACACTTTGGTACAATATTGTGACATTTTGATACACCGATCTGTAGAATATTTTTCAATATGGCTGAACTTGTAGCTACATTTTCATTTATCAATGTGCCATTGTTCCAAATTTTGAAATGAGGCACATGTGGAGTCTGCTTAATAATACACACTTCACGTTGGTACCCCAAGATGATGCTCCTTCGTGCACATTTTCACATCAGTACTACCCAACAACAGTGTTCCAATCTCTCTGCCTGAACATTTTGAAGATGTTTGTATCCATTTGTTGACATGAACACTACTACTATGGTTCATTTGATCATTGGATTGCTCATTGTGTATACTCCTGTTAAGGTTGAATTGAAGCAATACTGTATTGTTTATTAAAAAACTCATGGCTTTAATTGGATGCCCAATTTTGTGATCGACTATCAAATACCCTGAATGGAGAGTTAGTTCACATCAGATCACCACCTATCATGGGAGAGTGGCTTCACATCCGATCATCACCACCTCATTGGAGGGCTGACACAGCTATCGACGGACCTCTCACGGATCTTAAAAATGAATATGGCGCGTTTCGATAACGATGCTTCGGCTTGTTATGATCGGATTATAGTTGCATTCGGAATGCTTGCTGCCAGACGATGCGGAATGCCAGAGAACGCCATCCGCACTCATTCATCTGCACTGCAATTTATGCGATATGCCGTAAAACTCTGTACGGCGTTTCAGTTGAGCAATATACAGGGACAGAAAACGAACCTCTCTTCGGCACAGGACAAGGAAGCGGAGCCTCGCCAGCAGTATGGTTGTCCATAGTCGTTTTGCTCTTAAACACGTTGGAAAAGCTCATTCCAGATAGGATTTCTTTTGAATCTCCGATGAGGACAATACAACATCAGCGATTAGTTGATGCGTACGTTGATGATACATCGTTGGGAGTAACGGATCCTTACTCTGACTATACATTGTCGGATATGATAGACCGCCTGCAGACTATTGCTCAAACATGGGAACGCCTTTTGTCGCTCTCGAGGTGCATTGAACTTCAAGAAATGCAGCTGGTACGTCATATATTGGGAATGGAAGCATGGACGACCATACACCAGGCCAATCGGCACAGAGGATCCCACCATTATCCTACGCAACTCCTTTGGCCCTTCCAACCCACAAGAAATTCCCAGAATGCCTCTGAACCAGTCTTCGCGCGTGCTTGGTATTCAGTTATCTCCATCGGGTAGCTTTGCGGATTCCATTCGGATCTACAAACCAAAGCGGATACATTTGCAGCACGCCTACAGTCGCCACGGATAACTTCTTCGGACGCTCGGATTTTTCACCGATCAATATATGTTCCGACTATGAGATACGGTCTAGCAGCACTCTCAGCATCGGAGGAAGATCTTTCCCAAATTCAAACACGTGTACTCGCATCCCTTCTGCAGAAAATGAAAGTGGTAGTACTCTACCGACGTCGTTAAGACATGGGCCATTGGAGCTTGGTGGATTAGCACTGTACGATCTACGCACAGAATATGGTATCGAAACAATCAAATTTTTGAGAAACGCTATATTCTCAAATTCGGCAGCAGGACAATTAATTATGTTGAACCTACATTACCACAATTGGAAGCCGGTGTCGGAGAATGTCTTCTCGAGTATCCTAACAAATCAATACCATATCTAACACCTACGTGGCTGCTCTCAGTTCGGGAGTTTCTGTCCAAACATAAAATGTCGATAACGCTGACGGACCAACCAGCTATCAAACTTGCTGGACCGCAAGATCAATTCATTATGCAGACAGAACATCTCATGCGATACACTGCAAGCCAGCAGCAGGATATAAATTTGGTCCGTCTGTATCTGCAAGTTAACACGTTGGCAGACATGACTGACCATGACACCACGCCGAATCGAATACATCTTCTATACCTCGATGGGAAACGTCCGCACGACTGGACGGAGCGAATGCGTTGGCCTCGACAGGCTCCTCCATCCTCATCTCAGAGACGTCTATGGAAACGATATATATCGTCATCGTATCTAAAGTACGTACCATATTGGAAGCAACTGCCAACATCCCTACTTGATAATCTTCATACACGTTCGGAATTCCAAGAAACTTCACCGCCAACCCACAATCCTGAACTCGCTACTCAAGTATCACTACGTGAATACCTGAAGACACTTCCTCGAACACAACGGCGTATGACATCGGACTTAGAACAGGTTGCTGATGATTTACAAGTATGGAGGGCGTTTCGGTCAAAAGAAAGATTATACATCGCCTCAGATGGAGGACTTGCTGGTCACACCGGAACCTTCGGATGGGTACTAGCCACGTCCAAGATCATTCTTTTTAAATGTGGTGGGCCAGTCGACGGTCCGTTTGATACTCAAAATTCTACTCGATGTGAACTGTGTGGTTTCGCGTCAGCTTTGTTACTTATTGCATCGGTATCACGAAACTGGGGTATCCGCCATCGATGTTCTTTTAAATGGTTCACCGACAGTCGCTCTGCAATATCCAAGGTGTATAAGACAAACCGGCGTGGCTGGTCGACAGACATATGATAGTGACCTTCTCTCTCTCTAATTCGAAGTTTGTTGATCGAAATAAGAAGAGTTGTTACTTTCAATTGGGTCAAGGGGGCATCAAGATTCGATCAAGTCCTATGAACAGCTTCCTCGAGCAGCTCGGTTAAATATTGATGCGGATTTTCTTGCCACTCGCTATCGTCTCCGTGATAAAACAAGATCCATGCAATTGGTCGATCATTGCCCTGAGCAACGAGTATCAATGTCAATCATGGGAGTACGTCTAACAGGTCAATACGACGAGTGTATTCGACACCACATCAACGGATATCACTTACGACAGTACATGCAGGAACGGCGGAAATGGGACGACTCGACATGGAATATCATTGATATGGGTTTATTCGGTCAACATTTTCGACGACTGACGCCATCGCAACAAATCACACATATGAAACTCGTGCACGATCAGCTACCTTTGGGAATCCGACGACATCAACAGTCACTCAGCAAGGAAGAAGGACTTAAGCAGTGTCCATGCTGCTCCACAGCGACCGAAGATTCTCGACATTTTTTCGGTGCACGGAAAATCTATATCAGGAGAAGGGCATTAAGGAACTACGTGGCTCTCTGTCCAGCAGCCAACATCCCCTTCGACGCCTTTTGGTTACAGGTATTCGTCACTGGATCGACACAGGCCAATCGTCTCCGATCATTGATTTGGCCGAGTACCCAATCCATATGCATCGGATTATCAATCGCGTCATAAACGAGCAAGGGAAGATTGGATGGGACAATGCTATTAAAGGTTTTCTCAGTAAAAGCTGGATCGACTTCGCGTCAATGAATCATAAGAAAGAAGAAAAGGCTCCCATGTCAGATGGCTCACAACGTCTCCGTCAACTTATCACAGCGCTTCATACGTTTACTGTTGGTCTTTGGACAGCGCGAAATGCAGCACTACATGATACGGAATCATCGGCAAACCTTCGCTTGTAATCTCGAATGCATGATACTATTCTCCACATGTACAAAAATCCTACCGACATCTGTTTTGACGATCGATATTTGTGCGAAATGTCTTTGACTAAACTCCTCAACAGCTCACCATCGACACAGCGGAGATGGATCAAACGAATGCGGGACTCCAAGGAATTACAAACACGACTGGGTGAACGACAAACTTTGATTACGACGTATTTTAAGAGAAGCAGCAGTACGGAAGCATAGTACAAAAACAAACACCTCGCGGATCTCCGGGTCCGCTGGGATGGGATACACACCTGGGTCATTGCGGTCTTGGGATGGTGAAAACCCGATAATTAGTTTTATTTTATTTATTTACCACCTCATTGGAGGGGGACTTGATGACAATGCTGGCTTGAGGCTTCACGTCTGATCACCACCTTTAAATGGAGAGTGGGTTCATGTCGGACTCCGTTTCAAAGCTTCACGTTCAATCACCACCTCTAAATCGAGAGTGGCTACACGTCCGTTTCAAGCTTCCACGTCCGATCACCACCTCTAAATGGAGAGTGGCTTCACGTGAATCTCAAAGCCTCCTGGCTGGTTGCTTGTTGTTTCTTTATTTGAACCCTGAGGCTCCAACTACACTAGTCACTCATCCAATGCTCATGACACCGTGAACTCCTCAGGTGTAAATTAAGGTTAAAACCCCTTGAAAAGCGCAACCACTTCAATCAAGCACATCCATTGGAAGATGCTTTCATGGCATCAAGAACAAGTTGACCATCTGTACCAGCAGTGCTGGGACTACAAATACTATCCTGCTCATAATTGGTCAATATAATTATAATACCTATAGGAGCAAAGAAAGATGATCAATATCAGATAGTATTGTACATATTTCTAGTAGTACTTTTCTAGTAGTACTAGTATACTTAGTTCATAGATTTTACACTGGTGACGAGTAAGTCAACATGTCCTGCTGGAAAAGAATTGAGAGCCAATACTTCTAGTATACAAACAATATTCATGATTGAGATTATGAATACTTTAATCAACAGTCCATTGAAAACTACAAAAACAATGGAAATCATCATTGATGCAGCAAAATTCAAATAACATTGTCGACATGTTTGCAATTATGGTGCAATCCTCTAAGAACCCACCTCATGAACACAAATTAAGCATGGGATAACAAATTACAAAACTAGTATTGGGGAATTGGAGACAGGAAACAAATGCAAACTAAAAACTGTGGTGGTGGCAACAAACAAGGTAAGCATATGAACAGGACAAAAGGAACGCAACCCAGACAAACAACAACAGTGACTGGACAAAACTAAGTTCAACTGAATGAACTACACTGATTTTCAATTTCCTTGACAGTGAAGGAATCCAAAATCCAAACCAGGGAAAAATGTTGAGAAGCAAATATGAGTACCACCACTCTGCACGGTGAGCAACAAGCAACCCAAAGTCCTCGGCACTGCCACTCTTCAATAGTAGAAATGGTGATCAGCAGGCATGAAGCCATTCTCCATTAGAAGTGGTGGTTGAGCAGGAGATCAAGCACTCACAACCGCATGAAACTGTCTGTTAGAGGTGGCGATCAGGAAGGCTGGAGCGATTCGCTATTGAGGTGGTGGCTGGACTGGATATTGTGCTCCTATATGTTTGTTCTTGCCAACAAGTCAACTGAAATCCTGTGGGTGATTGCTCTCCATTTAGAGGTGATTACAAGGTGGTCAACAAGCAGGATGCCACAAGTACCATGATGGCCAAGGAGCAAGCAGTTGCCACTCTGCATTCAGCTGTAGCTGATGAAGTCCTGGTCGGTGACGAGCAAGACACTGCAATGATCAAGTCAACAAGAAGGAAAGGCCGATGAAATGTAACTACCATCGGGTAAAATTATCTTCTAGAACGCAGTTGTACTTGTATCATATGGTAAAGCAGCAACAAGAACTACTAGGAGAGTAGATTGGCACCATCTTAAGGTATCACAGCGGATTGTTTGTGCTGTGGCAGTGTAACATTTATGTCACAGCATCAGGAACAATGATTTGACACAGTGTACAGTTGTCGTGACAAAGATGTACATTTGCAAGTATGCAAATACTGTTACTTCATGGTGTACCAAAAAAAGGTACAGGGACAAAGCACAAAAGTGTTCTGGACTCAAAGAAAACATTACGTGTATCAACAAATGGTAGGTGTACAACCCGGAACCCTCTGAGGTGTCCCATCTTGTAGTATCCTCATGATGCCATGGTTTTGACCCAACCATATTGAGGCACGCACCACCTTGTTGATCAGCCAGGATGCCTTGATCTTGGTCTCAATTTGCCAGGAGGGTGCTTGTTTTCCAAAGCAACAGCATACTCTTTAGTAAATGAACAAGAAGAGTCCAATCTTCCATTACGAACCCCATTTTTAATATTCCTGCTGGTTTGTGAGACAGCTTGCAAAACATGACCATAAGAATGTGATTCTTATTTTGGCATTGACTATTTTTTTCTCTTGCAGGATCAGAGACAAATGCAAATGAGATTCAGTGATAAGAGTCATTTTGTCCATTTCAATGGATTGATTATGGCCTTTGTACAGTTGCTCATCATCACGGTTCAATTTTCTTGTGACAGAAAATAGAGATTGCATTAATTTGTGGTGAAGTTGCAGTGCACTGCTACAAAGCATATAAGTACCAGATTGTCATTGTAATTCTTCAGATCAAATAGTGTGCTCTTGTTTGCGACTCCAAATGTCACTGCAAGGACTCTTGTTGTTTGTTGTTCACCTTGAAAACACTGGAATGTTTGTTGTTCACCTTGAAAACAATGGAATGTCTTTAATGGCACATCCTTGATCACTTCAGGATCCCTCTTGTCCTTGTATTGGTGACCATGATAATAGCATTTTTGAAGATGAATAGTAGGGACTGCATAACTTTCTTGCGTGCATGCACAACAAACGCATTTAAGTGTTTTTGCAGACAGCCATGGAACTCCGCAGCAATGGCAATTATTGTCTTCTTGTGTGGAAATCTTCCAAACTCACCAGCACCATGCTGGCCCTCTGTCAGCAACCTTGAATCCATTCGTTTCCTCCACTCATCACAAACTTTTCTCTTCATCCTCCTCTGCGAGGAGGGAGGAGGTTATGTTATTGTCTTGTTAGCAAGCAATGCCAATTTTCATGCACGGCCGAACACATAATCAAAGGGCCTGTATAATGGATGTTATATGGCTGGCTTCATCCTGCGCCTGCAAATTGTAGCGCACGTAGACTTGGTAATCTAGAAATTCAATTGAAGCCACAAAAGGCATCAATTCGATCCACATCATATTCTCATTTCTCATGCAAAGCAGATGTTGTTGTGATCTTAATTTGGAAGATACCCTTCTCATGTGAAGTCACAAATCCATTTGCTTACAAAGCTAGCATTGAAGTCAAGTGCAGCCCTGTGGGTTTTGAATGCTTTGGCAAGGCGTTCTATAAGTTGTCATGTAAGTGTTGGTGTGTCAATGTTGTCGTTGTTCTTGCTCTTGTAAAGAGAATATGATGCGCAAATGTAAGCCCTTTTTTGTCTCGAAAGCTTCTGCACAGTCGCTGTTTGAAGTACATTTCTGCTTGTGCATTCCATTCCATTACTACTAGCTAACGATTTGAACTCTTCCTTGCTCCATCTAGAGTTAAATGGCATGCATCAATATAGATCTTTCGTCACGCCCCAGATATGCTCAATGCCTACACCAGCTACCTTGCATGGAACTTGTTGGGTGAAATGATTACCCAAACACCAAGCTTGTTTCCTACATGTTGGAGTGCTGTCACCTCTTCCGCAAAATCGAGATAGCTTGCCATCAGAACTCGAAAACTCCATTCCTCCACGCCCTTGTCAGCTACATTGCCATCGGCATCGGATGCTGGATCCATGTTGTACTTCTCCAGATTTTCTTGTTCAATTCAACCCCTCTCCAACAGGACTTGCTTCAAAAGTCCCTTTGGCTGCCCTTGCCAGCCTTTCTTTTCTCGTGTTCTGATTGTTTTGACATCAACACTGTTCGCCCTTGCAAGTTCTTGCAATTCCCCAAGTTGATATTGGTATCAATCATTCAAGATGTTGAGGGGCCCAAGCTCTACTTTCAGTTCAGAGATTGTGTTGTTCCTTGTTTGCTGATTACCAGGCAGAGATGGGAGGATAAGATGGTGGCGGTTCAATTCTCTTCTTTGTCTGTCATCCAGAATGATCCCGCATCACCAGGTTCAAAGACAAACGAGGCCGATTTTGTGTCGCCAACATCAACCGTACGTTCATGCATGCCGAGATAGCCATCTTCTTGCTCTATTATTGACTCATGCATTCGTAGCTAGCTGCAATGCTCCAAAGGATCGGTCCATGCTATAGGCGTCCAAGCCATTCACCATTTTTTGCGTGACCTCGAGAGTGATTGAAGAGGAAGGCAAAGTCAAAGTGCAAATACAAAACTCTGAGGCAATCAACACACTCATCAAATTGAATTGCCATGTGGTTGTCGTACGTTCGATATCCATCATTGTTTGCTCCAAGCTTCTTGAAGTAGATAGTGAATGGGGATTGCTTCAAGTCTTTCTTTGCAGCTTGGCAATGGATAGCTGTTACTGCATCAACATGAATGTAAGTTTTGTTCTGACATGATTCGTTGATTTCTTCCACTAGCACTCAACTAATATCTACCCCGAATCTAGTCTCGCGCAATTGCAGGGCTGATATCATGAAGCTCAAGGCATCCGTCTTAGAGAAAGTGGCCGTTGACCTAATGGTGGTCAACCCATTGCCTACTTCCGAGAAGGAATTGGCTATACTAGACTCTCATCTTACCCAAAAATCATCAGTGGCGCCACTCGTGACCATCAACAAAAACGATTGCTTTGTCATTGTATCATAGGTGAACCCGAGTCACTTGAGCCAGCGCCATGTAGTGGATAGCAAAATGGGACTCTCAAGATAGACCTGAAGTAGACAGTCTCTAATTGTGTTTTGCCGCATAGTACTGTTGTTTGCTTCCTCTTGTCGTTACCTTGCCAATTGTGTTGGCATTGCTGCCTTAACTAGTAGCTAGTTCTTTCTGCTGCGCTGGGAATCAAGGACATTACCAATTGATTCCGTGCCATCTCAACAGTTACATCAGCAAGATTCTCAATGCAACACCCAAGCCATGGCTGGTGACATTATCTCTTCTGGAAAGTATTCCAGCAACTCTGGAAGAGGATGTTTTTGTTTGTGTAAGAATCAATTGTCCGATTGGCCTGCTGGAGTAGCTCAATTTGTTGCTCCAGAACATCAGCAACAAGCAACTACACGACTACAACTATCATTTACGTTACCAAGAAAGAGCGTCTTGGCTCCGGACTATCCCAATATGTCTGCAGATTAACTAATTTCCTGAAATTTGGGGCCATGCTTAGGCCTCTTTGTCTCATCCTGTGCTGCTATCTAAGCATCAGCTTTTGTTTTGCCAAAGGTTGCTCTTCTGCAATTGCTGTGGTCAAGTTGACAACTTCTGGTAGACCCTGAGCAACACTGTGGATATCATTAATGAATGCATCTTGCAGCAAAGAGCGACGAGAAACGTTTCTTACCATCTGGCAGATGTGTGACCAATCCTCCAGGTGTTGCTACATAGTTATCCCATATCCATCTTTTTGGATTGCCAAAGGGATCAAGACCTTTGGCTGATTGTCAGAATTGGCCAGTATCATTCAATTCTGTGAAGTCATCAAGAAGAGTTGTACCTTTGCATGATGAAATTGCCTTGTTCATCATGCCTCTATCAAATCCAAGGGTCTCAAGAGTTGGAAACTAGGCCTTGATTGCTCAGAAATAGAGATCACCTGACAGCCATTTGTCTTGGTACCATTGTTGCTTGGTGATTTCAAGCCAACACTGATAATGGCTACATTGCTTGCGAGCGTCTTCATTTTGTCTCACGTGCCGACCCTCGAATGTCAAACACAGCAAAAAATATATTATCAATCCAGTCAAAACAAAGGGCTCGGCAGTTACGAAGTGTAAGTTGTTGATGTCGTCATAACAATATCATGGTCTGCACATCTTTTTTTATGTGGTTTCGATCGTCTTGTTTCGATGTGCGAGGATGCAGGGTTGGGGGGGAGCGAAGGTGACTTCATGAAATTTTGTACTGAGCCAACACAATTTGTGCTACGAAGTGGAAACCCTGGAAACCAGCCTTACATCAATCCAATTGATATATCATTGATCATATGATCATATGTCATATAGTTCGTTGCAAGAGAAGTTATAACGAATTCGAAATCAGATCTTCTTAAGTAGGGTGTCAAAAGGGCCACGCAATACCCGAAAGACGGAGTACTTCACCGGTAAATCTGATCGTGCTATGAATATAGCTGTGACCTTTGAGAGAAGGTTATGTCAAAGAAGATTCGAGGAGAGTATAAGTAAGGTACTTTGGTGGTACAAGTACAGCCATAAATTCTAATAGAACTTCCATTAAGCTTGCTCCATCTTGCATAAGTATTGAATTCGACTGCATTTATTTATCATTCCAGCATGCCAGTTGAAGGAAGATTCGTCACAAGAAAGGTCATTTACACACTTATGAGGACGTTGCAAAAACATCGAACGAACCGAGCGACAGTATAACCTCGGAACTTTTTCTCCGCCATATTGTTTTCTATAAATGTGGCCCCGTAATCTCGACAGATTGGGATTCCCAGCTTCACGAGACATACCGGTCTAATGACTCAGTGTAAAGAACGAGCAGGAACTAACAACAGATGATCTAACAAAACCTCATTGTTGCGTGAAGCTAAACGATGAAGAGACTACAAATCATCGAGACCTTCTTCGTACTCAACGTTCTATCCGCAATAGCCTTGCGTGTAGAGATTTTGGTTAAGGAGACTCAAGGTGTGAGAGTCAACCAGTTTCCTGTGCAAGTGGTCGTTCCACTGCCGAAGGGCAACAAATACGCGATTGACCAACTTAGCATCAGCGGTGTTCCCTCCCAGGTCGAGGTTCTCGAACGATGGCCTTCGGACAATAGTTTGCGCAATGTCCTCGTGCACTTTCAAGTATCCAGCATCCCAGGCAGTACAATCCCACAACCACTCAGTTCTTTTTTGTGGACCAAGCACCGGTAGCTCCCACGCAGAGATGTACCGTGTCTGAAACCGGAAGTGTGATTACGGTCAACACGGGAAAGATCCGTTTCAATATCAACAAGGCAACCTTCAACCTCATTGACGAGCTTTGGGTCGATCAGAATGGTGATGGCGCGTACTCCACCTCGGAACAGATTGTTGTTTCCAATGTGCTGAATGGGGGCCATCTGGTCCCTCGCAGCGGAGCGGGTGGTGTGCAGTACGACTCGGGCAGGACGGATGTGGTGTTTCGCATCGAAGAACGAGGTCCGATGCGTGTGGTGATTCGAGCGGAGGCATTCACCAAGTTTGTTTCGACAACAGATCACCAGCATGGTTTTGCCGTTCGTCTGTATGCGTATGCGAATCTGCCATATATCAAGGTCGACTACCAACTACAAAACTCCGCCAAGAATGTGAAGCGCTCCTGGCCTCTCTACCTTGAGGCGATGAATCTTGACCTGCGGGTGTTGGCATTGACCAACCCCAGCATCATTTTCGGATCGACAGATGGCTCTACGTACACTACGAGTGGCTCCGCCTCCATGGCACAGACGCGACACGATGAGTACGCAGTGTTCAATGGAGCCGGATCTGAATTGAAGCGCCGCTCCCAGATGCGATACACCGAAGACTATCGCAGGGGCACCGGTTTCATGCACCTTGCACAGGGCAATGTTGCTGTGACTGCCATCGGCCGCAACTTTTGGCAGATGTGGCCGAACGGATTGAAATTCCAAAACAGCAAACTGACTGTTGAGCTGTTCCCGTCATGGAGTGCCCAATGGGAGCGAGGTGACAAGAGTCAGGGCATTCTTGGACGTACGAACCCCACTGGTTTGTACTGGCTCAAGGACATGCAGCACGTATACAAGGAAACATTGTTCGTGTTCCATCCTAGTCCTCCGTCGACTGTGGATGTTCAGAACCTTGCGGCGACGTTTCAGTTTCATCCTGTTGGTGTTGTTGGCGTTGATTGGCACCGAAGCACGAGAGCTGCACTTGATTTGGGTGGATACATTCCTGCGCGAGTCCCCTCATTTCCGACTGGACGACAAGCGTATGATGGTTTCTACACTATGTGGGATGGATTTAAGATGGATCCTGACGATACGTCCTATTCGTGTAATGTTCGAGTCTGGGGAGATCCGGAGGTGGGCTATCGCGATAAAGCGTCCACAGCAGGTGGTACTCCTTATTGGAACGAAGGATTTATAGTAAGTGGCGACCCACAGGACTACTTCTACACCGAGCTCATGGCCATCGGCGAGCTGAACGTGAGACCGCAGTGGATGGCAGGCTACAACTATACGCGAGACCAAGGCTTTCTGGCGTTGACGACCAATCCGTATCCACCCGACTCCTGGCGAGTGTTCGATGGTCACGGAATCTCGGTGTATGCTGCTGACCTTCTTCCTGGTACCATTAATAGCGAGGCAGACATGGTTGCTCGAGACGATGCTCATGGTTGGTTCTATCATGTTGCTCAGTCCTACGTGTCGACAGGGAATCTGTGGGTGAAGGATTGGTATGCTTTCATCGCGGAGTTTCGAAAGGTTCGATTAAATCAAGGCGATCCGTTTCCGCCGATGGCAGATCGCGAAATCGCCCATGCAGTCAATCATGCGTATCAAGCAGCTCGCGTTGCTGGCGATCCCGACTTTGGCTCGAACTTTCGGCGATACTTGCGCGACCACCTGCGTCCTGCGCAGGATTTGGTGTATGGCCAACAGTTCGACCCTCGGCCTACAGGTGGTGGAGGTTTCCAGACCGGGTATTTAATGAGGACCTTTATTGCATACTTGGAGCATGTGCGTGATGTGGATGTCCAAGGATACGCTGAGGCGTTCCAATACCTGTCCGGACACATGGCATGGAATCTGTATTACGGGAACTTCGCATACTCCCACAACCCTTCAACGAATGGCGGCATCCCAGGCAAGTCAGAGGGCACCGGCCTGATATTGGTCGACTCCCAGGCTTGGTATTACTGGCAAACTGGTCTGACGGCGTATTGGGATCACATCCAGGCATTTGTGAATGGTGGTATCAACGGCGGCACGCCGCCATACGAGGGCACCAGTGGTGGCTTCGGTGATGGCGGCTGGAGCGGTCAGTTGGAGGGACGGATGTACAACTATGTGTTGCAGAGCAGTCGTTTGGATAATTCGCCGCCTGCGCCCATTACCAATTTGCAAGCTCGCAAGACGGGTAGTACGGTTCGGATCCAATGGACGACTCCGGCTGACGCCATTAGGTTTCACGTGGTCTGGAGCGATAGGACCATCTCGGAGCCTCAGTCGACGTCGACGAGTGTTCGCAACTGGTGGGCAGCGAACACGGTCGGCACCGCGCTCGTCGGCATTTCGAATACTGTGCAGTCGTTGCAGTTTGATGTTGGCAGTGCTCCGACTGTGTATGTTGCCATGTTTAGCTTTGATGCTAGCAACAACATGAGTCGCATGTCAAGTTCAGTCCTGCCACTGTTTCAAGCCCGCCTAGTGTTCAGCCAGCCACCACGAAACGGCCCACCACATTCTCTCCAACGATTGTGGTAGCTCCCACACGTGCTCCTACACGAGCGCCAACACCAACAAGAGTCCCGACACGAGCACCGACACGAGCACCGACACGAGCACCGACACGAGCACCGACACGAGCACCAACACGATCACCAACACGAGCACCAACACGAGCACCAACACGAGCACCAACACGAGCACCAACACGAGCACCAACACGAGCACCAACACGAGCACCAACACGAGCACCAACACGAGCACCAACACGAGCACCAACACGAGCACCAACACGAGCACCAACACGAGCACCGACACGTGCACCAACTCTTTCATCATCTCGTCCTCCCACACTTGCTCCCTCACGTGTTCCAACGTGGGCTGCGACAAGTTCTCCGACAGGCGCCACAACACGAGCTCCGACGCGCACTCCGACACTTGCTCCTTTAGGACCTACTTCAGCACCAACGAGCACTCCGACAAGTTCTCCGTTGAAACCATCCTTGCCACCTAGTTTACCACCAACCAACCCCAATCAATCATTACGAGTCGAGATTTTGGTTAAGGAGACTCAAGGTGTGAGAGTCAACCAGTTTCCCGTGCAAGTGGTCGTTCCACTGCCGAAGGGCAACACATACGCGATTGACCAACTGAGCATCAGCGGTGTTCCTTCCCAGGTCGAGGTGCTCGAACGATGGCCTTCGGACAATAGTTTGCGAAATGTCCTCGTGCACTTTCAAGTATCCAGCATCCCAGGCAGTACAATCCCCACAACTAGTCAGTTCTTTTTTGTGGACCAAGCACCGGTAGCTCCCACACAGAGATGTACCGTGTCTGAAACCGGAAGTGTGATTACTGTCAACACGGGAAAGATCCGTTTCAATATCAACAAGGCAACCTTCAACCTTATTGACGAGCTTTGGGTCGATCAGAATGGAGACGGCGCGTACTCCACCTCGGAACAGGTTGTTATCCAATCCACTGAATGGAGGCCACATGGTCCCCAGCGGCGCGTGGTGTGCAGTACGACTCGGGCAGGACGGATGTGGTGTTTCGCATCGAAGAACGAGGTCCGATGCGTGTGGTGATCGCGCGGAGGCGTTCACCAAGTTTTTTCTACAACAGATCACCAGCATGGTTTTGCCGTTCGTCTGTATGCGTATGCGAATCTGCCATACGTCAAGGTCGACTACCAACTAGAACCTGCCAAGAATGTGAAGCGCTCCTGGCCTCTCTACCTGGAGGCGATGAATCTTGACCTGCGGGTGCTGGCATTGACTAACCCCAGCATCATTTTCGGATCGACAGATGGCTCTACGTACACTACGAGTGGCTCCGCCTCCATGGCACAGACACGACACGATGAGTACGCAGTGTTCAATGGAGCCGGATCTGAATTGAAGCGCCGCTCCCAGATGCGATATACCGAAGATTACCGCAAGGGCACCGGTTTCATGCACCTTGCACAGGGCAATGTTGCTGTGACTGCCATCGGCCGCAACTTTTGGCAGATGTGGCCGAACGGATTGAAATTCCAAAACAGCAAACTGACTGTTGAGCTTTTCCCGTCGTGGAGTGCCCAATGGGAGCGAGGTGACAAGAGTCGGGGCATTCTTGGACGTACGAACCCCACCGGTTTGTACTGGCTCAAGGACATGCAGCACGTGTATAAGGAAACATTGTTCGTGTTCCATCCTAGTCCTCCTTCGACAACGGATGTTCAGAACCTTGCGGCAACGTTTCAGTTTCATCCTGTTGGCGTTGTGGGCGTTGATTGGCACCGAAGCACGAGAGCTGCACTGGATTTGGGTGGATACATGCCTGCTCGTGTCCCCTCGTTTCCGACTGGACGACAAGCGCTCGATGGTTTCTACACTAAGTGGGATGAATATAGGATGGATCCTAACGATACGTCGTATTCGTGTAATGTCCGCGTGTGGGGAGATCCGGAGGTGGGCTATCGTGACAAAGCGGCCACAGCAGGAGGTACTCCTTATTGGAACGAAGGATTTATAGTAAGCTGGGACCCACAGGACTACTTCCTGAACGAACTCATGGCAATCGGCGAGCTGAACGCGAGACCGGAGTGGATGGCAGGCTACAACTATGCGCGAGACCAAGGCTTTCTGGCGTTGACGACCAATCCGTATCCACCAGATTCCTGGCGAGTGTTTGAAGGTCACGGAATTTCGGTGTATGCTGCAGACCTTCTTCCCGGTACCATTAATAGCGAGGCAGACATGGTTGCTCGAGACGATGCGCATGGTTGGTTCTATCATGTTGCTCAGTCCTACGTGTCAACAGGGAATCCTTGGGTTAAGGACTGGTATGCTTTCATCATGGAGTTTCGAAAAAAGTTCGATTAAATCAAGGTGATCCGGTCCCGCCAATGGCGAGTCGCGAAATCGCCCATTCCGTCAATCATGCGTATCAGGCAGCTCGAGTAGCCGGTGACCCTGACTTTGGGCTGAACTTTCGGCGATACTTGCGCGACCACCTGCGTCCTGCGCAGGATTTGGTGTTTGGCCAACAGATTGATGACCGACCTGATGGTGGCGGAGGTTTCCAGACAGGATATTTGATGAGGACCTTTATTGCGTACTTGGAGCATGTGCGTGATGTGGATGTCCAAGGATACGCTGAGGCGTTCCAATACCTGTCCGGACACATGGCATGGAATCTGTATTACGGGAACTTCGCATACTACACCAACCCTTCAACGAATGGCGGCATCCCTGGCAAGTCAGATGGCAGTAGTGGGATGTTGGTTGACTCCCAGGCTTGGTATTTCTGGCACACTGGTCTGAAGGCGTATTGGGATCACATCCAGGCATTTGTGAATGGTGGTATCAACGGCGGCACGCCGCCGTACGAGGGCACCGACGGCGGCTTTGGTAATGGCCTCTGGAGTGGTCAGTTGGAGGGACGTATGTACAACTATGTGTTGCAGAGCAGTCGTTTGGATAATTCGCCGCCGGCGCCCATTACCAATTTGCAAGCACGCAAGACGGGTAGTACGGTTCGGATCCAATGGACGACTCCGGCTGACGCGGTTAGGTTTCACGTGGTCTGGAGCGATAGGACCATCTCGGAGCCTCAGTCGACGTCGACGAGTGTTCGCAACTGGTGGGCAGCGAACACTGTCGGCACCACGCTCGTCGGCATTTCAAATACTGTGCAGTCATTGCAGTTCGACGTTGGCAGTGCTCCGACTGTGTATATTGCTATATTTAGCTTTGATGCTAGCAACAACATGAGTCGCATGTCAAGTTCAGTCCTGGCAACAGCCGGTGCGTAAACGTTTGAAATTGGTATCGACTGCAGTGGCCTCAAGTAAAATAGTTTTGATGTTTTTTCATGGATGCCATCGTATGGTTTACCCCTGAAGACTTGGCCGTTTTCAAAGAAGGCACAGGTGCATCCGTATTGGTGGCTCCCAACTCAATGGATGATGCTTTGCTGCCGTTGATCGGGTTGGACAATTTGGCAACCTGCGATCCCATCTCAGAGTCGTTGACTATGAAGCCTTGGGCAACTTTCAATTCAATAA
>JAKSYS010000249.1:0-78396 GCA_022925895.1 Fragilaria crotonensis
AATGGAGAAATGCGTTACAGTCATGTCGCGAAGACCAGCTGCTTCCTCTCCTATACGTTGCGAATGAAACCCTCCAAAATAGTAAGAGAAATCGTGGCAACAACTTTCTAGAAGCCTTTAGTACGACCCTGGGCCAGTCGTTGCAGTACATCTGTCAGCGATCGCCAGAATTGGTCGAAAAAGTTCGACGCACCACCAAGATTTGGGGCGATCGTCGTGTCTTTTCCGTGCGTTTCGTTGGTGAATTGTTGAAGGGTCTCGAAGGGTATCGCAATGGTGCCCTGCCACCGCCGCAACAGCGCCAATCGCAACCACCAGAAGAGGATTCGCCTGTCAATTTTTCGCCGACAGCGTCGGAGCACAATTACGATGATGAACCCGCATTGGAATCGCCCAAACCAGAGTCCATGACGTCGCCAAGATCTCCTCGTACCGAAGTAACCGCCAGCCCTACGGCAGAAGATTTGATGCGGGAATCGTCCGATGATGATGATGACGACTCCATTGGATTTGGAGAACCAGAAGGATCTCTGAATCTCACCATTGATGCTTCCAAATTGGGAGAGGTGGTCGTGCCCAAGGCGAAACGTCCCGTCCTCAAGCGCAAACGTTCCAGCACCGGAAAGAAGCGCAAATCAATCCTCTCGACGCAGTCACTTCAAGACTTGTGGAATCAACTTACTACCCTTCAACAACAGTACGATCAATCGCAAACTCTCTTGAAAGGCATCGGAGACGAGCATCTCCGACATGACAACGTGACTGACTTGATTGGAGATGAAGTCTTGGACGCCTACAACAAGAACATGCAGTACACCAAATTGGTTCAGACGGAACGCGCTCAGTTGCACCGGGTCGCCAACGGCAAACGCGCCCTCGAACAAGAAGCGGTGCGCTACCTCCCCTGGTGTCAGAGCGCCCTGTTGCAGGACGAGGAAGAATTGGAACTGTGCGATGTTGTTGAAAAAGATTTGCTCTTGTTGCAAACAATCCATGCGGCTGCCAGAAATGTCCGCGATACGCGTGTGGCTCTGCAAGAAGAAGAGGAACGTCGACATGCTTACGAGAAGCAGCGACAGGAGGAAGAAGAGGAACGCAAACGATTGTTGGAAGCATCGCTCGCCAAGCAGGAGGAGGCAGCCTGGTATGGTGTGGAACAAAGCCACGCAAGAGTATCAATATTTGAATACAGATGAATCGTGCGAGATTAGTGAATTCTATACTGGTATAGTAACATGATGAAAGATCCGGAAAGGCAGTAGGTGCCATGACGATACGAGGAAACACTTGCTCTATGCAGTGCAAACAAACTCGTTACGTGCAATGGACAAGATCCAACGAAGCATTCAAACGGATAGCAATGCATTAACATACATGATCATCTACACTATCTCACATGTTCGATCCTCAGGCTTTCTCAGCTGCAGCATGGAGCTTAGTAAAGTCGTACGGTCTCCTTTGAACTGAGCAGGTCGGCAGCTTCTTGCCAGTTTGGAATGCCTTCTGTCGTCTCGAATGAGTAGAAGTAGGCTTCCGAGGCAACAATAGGTAGAACCTTGTCTTTCAAAACCTTCGCGTGTGCTCCAGAGTGCACGAAGGAAAGCATTTCTTTTCGGTCATTCCAGGCCGTCAGGGTGTAGTGCATCCCGTTCATGTACGTCGTTTGAAAGCTGATGGCAAGCGATGTTGCTTGGGACGCAATGGGAGCGTGTAATACCAAAACTTGGCATAATGCAGCACCTTTTATCCTGATGCATGTGATGGAAACGTAAGTCATGCCCTCGCTTCGAAAGGATTTAGGGCAAAATGTGGCGAGATGTGTTTTATCTCGACGGGTTCAAAGTCAGAATTACAAGTGCATCAATACTTGATAGGAAGATCTGTTCTTGCCCTCGCCGAACTCCCGCCGCCTGACTCCGGATTCCCAATCACACATTTCGACGTTGTTCCTGAGAACATTGTGCTAGATTTGTTGTGGGTCGAAGTTCGTAGCGCAGTACTGTACTCTGGGTATGTCATATACGACTGGAGACTGTATCCATGCTCCATACTCCATACTCCATACAGTACAGGTAGCCCGTGAATGTCCCATTCTCGAAAGCTTTCCTATAAACATAAATCGACTTCGTGAAGTTAATTCCCAAGACTTGAAGGGCATATGGCATATGTCATACTTAATATCTGTGTATAATACGAAATACAGTCGAAATACCTACAGTACCTGCGTATCCGGCTTGCATTTGCATAGAGCGACGCAACAAGATTGGTATGTATATGCATATGTGTGAGCCGTTTTGATACATAAGCTACAGAACAAATTTAAGCTCGATCGGCTCGATAAGCTCCCCCCAACTCGCTAGATAGACAACAAAACGGTAATAGCAATCCGTTTCACATGAAAGTTTTCTTTCGGTTAAGAGCATACACACACGAGCGTTTTGTTCTCAGCTTCATGCTTTGGTTTATATATATGTGTATGTCTATAGCCATCTCCACCGAAGGAAATAAGGTTTTGTACCTGGAACCATACTGTAGTACTACGATCTGGAGTCGGGTGCCTGCATGCACGGAGGAGTTGCCTTCGAAGTCGAGAAGTCCTTCAGACTGGTCCCTACGGCACGATGCGAAGGATGCTGGAACAAATAACGTTATTCCATGGAAGATGTTTCTGCTTCACGCCAGGTGAGGCGCAACAAATTGAGTGGTGAGGTACCACTTGTATCCAAAATCTTTCTCGATCGAAAGTTGCATGTGTTCCTTGACTAAACGCCAACATTCGGTTGTCGGTGAAAAGTCTACGATGTGCCGTGGCCTGCCCACCGCTAAAGAGCAAAGTTGTCCTTGCAGTGCAGTAGTATTTGCTCGTCAACCGGTGCTTCCGTAAATCGCGAACTTCTAAACGCTTTGTTCCGATGGTAAATGAGAATTGGAAGTATTGGTACATTATTCATACGTTCATTCTGGTAGCTAATTTCCGACCGATTGAGTCGTATACATGAGCAAATGTGTAGAACATTTTCATTGGAGTGAGTAGTAGGCTTCTCCTTTCATATTCAGCAGCCGAGAAGCTTCTTCCCACGTCGGTAAACGATCCGTTTGATAGGCATAGAATCGTGTAGAAGAACAGACATCGTTCATAACCTTCTTCTGCATGACTTGTTGTGGAGCCTCGGAAGCAATGAAGTCTCGGATTCTCTGCGGATCGTTCCACACAGCAAGCACCAAACGTTCACCGTTCAACGTCGTAGTCTCTCCGTAAAGTGACATACTGTCAGCCTGCTTCATGAGGGATACGGCCCAGTACCAAAACTTTATTTGCTTGACTGGATTTTTCTTGACGACTACAGATGTGAGGGTGACATACATCCTGTATTAACCTTTTGATGAACTACGTGAGAGCGCCTGGTAGGTGTGTACTCTGAATTCTGCACAGAGCAATCAAGTCGATTTCCTTTCGCTTCAAAGAATATTTTGTGAGACAGCGATTTTTGGCAGTGCTTGGTCAAACGCAAACCGCTCCCTAACTTCATGTGCAGATATTTTGTTCGTGGAATTCACTAATACATCGCTGTACAACTTGTATTGCACTCCGTAGTATTCTACAAGCAACATGTATAAAACACAACTTGAAGTCATAATTATAGTTCAGTACATACAGTAGGAGGTGCACGCAATCACACAATTCCTTGGTGTTCTTGTTTTTTGATCCTGGGGCATCCTGAAATCCGGCGTTTATTTGTAGCATCAGTTTAACTGCACATCATGAACACCGTAGAACAAATACCAGCGTTTCTCGAGTATTGGTGCCGTACTGCAAACAAAGGAGGTGCTCTTCCGGGTGCGTATTCAACAAGTGGTATCATAGGAGGTGCGCGGTTCCCGACGCCTGACACCTTGGTGTCATAAGCAGGCCTCGGCTGGGTGAGGAGAAGGTACGTAGAAGTCAATAAGGCTATGAAGGTGAAGTGCATTGCCTGGCACCTTGACCTTACACCTTACACCCACTACTTGTACTAACCCCTTAACTAATGCGTTACCTTTACCCACAGGATAAAACTGAGGGTGTTACCTTTACCTTACCCTTTAGTACCTGGGCAATTCCCTTTACCCCGATAGTTACTTAATCCGACACAACAGCATATATCTCTTTCTCGTGTGTGAGATGTGTTTAATAACAAAGTTACATGATTCCCTGTGACATAAGGCAGAATGGAGCTGTTTGTAATACAAAGAGTTCAATGATTCTGTCATGACATACTACAGACTGGAATGTATTAATCTTCTTTATTGCTCAAAATATCCGTGACAAGAAAGGCAAGATAAACTGATTCACCCTCAGCAATCAAATTGTTGAGTTTTATATTGAGCATACTAACCATCCCATCATCAAGGCCTTGTTCCTCAGCCCAATCTTCCTGTTCAATTTCTATCATCAACACCACTGTATCACTTGATGCAGCAATGTTTGTAGAAACACGGCACCCACTTGGGACCTGCAGCATGGTGGTTTCTTGGCAGCGCAAACTCCATGGTCTTGATGATGATATCTGATGACAGAGACTGCATGGCTGTCATAAACTCACACCCAGTCATGCTGTTAACCCATTCAGATGGCATTGCATTGAGGTTGCAGGAGTGGTGCCAAGGTAGTCCATTGCCATTTGATAATGAGCAGGCAATGCTTTTCCATGCCTTCCACCACTGCATGACATCAGTGAATGACTGCAAATGAACAACTCCCATCATGAGATATCAATCGACTTCATCAGAGGCTGGGAAAGAAGAAATGCCCTCGTCATCGGCACATTCTTGGAGCAAAGCAGCACCGCAGCCACTGACAGCCAGCAAAGACGAGGGCTTGAAAGTCGCATCGGATTCTAAAACAGGGCAAAGTTCAATTATTCCATCTGTTCAGCATAATACTATTACCTGAGCAGGGCTCAGATGATTTTCCTTCAGCTTTGCTACATCCTCTGCCTGATGGTGGCTTTGGGATTTGAGGGTTCAAGCTTGGTGTTCATGTTGATTGCAGTGAGAGAAGTGTGTATCTCCTGCTGAAGCTATTCCTTCTTTGTCTTGCAATGCCTTGCTTATTAGGTGGCTGAGCTGAACCATGTCATGAGATGACTTTATATCAGTAGCTAGTAGTAGTAGTAGTGATTCCATCACCTGCTTTGGTACTCAAAATTCATCACTGCATTTACCTTTGTCCACTCCATCTCAGCCCCTTGGCTGCACACACCTGAGCCATCTGATGTGGTGTTGAGTCCAACAAGTAGGGCGTTCCTGATGTGTTGGTTGCCTTGCATATCCCAAGTGCTCCAGCACCTCCGAGTACTCCATGAAGAGGCTTGTTCTCTATGATTTCCTTCAGCTGTGCAAACAGGATTGAAATATCACCATGCTGCACCGATTGATCTGCACAGCGCACATTTGATGGCATGAGAACTGTGGAGCCCAAATAGCTGTGTTTTGCAAGTTGAAACAGGCAATTGACAGCAGCACAAGCATCAGAGCCATTGTCTGTGACTAGTCCTTGATGAAGCTGCAACAGAAATGCTGAACCCACCATCTCGTCAATCAGGAGGTAAGTGTTAAATGCGGAGCCAACACGGTTGCTGATGCCTGTTCCACAGGAGACATCAATTCATTTGACAAGACGATGTATTGACCTTAAAAAATAGAACCCTTTTAAATTCCGCTTCGACCATCCATCCATGGTCAGAGAAACACAGACATCATGATTGCAGAGGAATTTTGCAAGAAATAGTTGGGCAATGCTGAATAATTCAACAGTCCAGGATTGTTCAAGTTGCGCGATGGAGGTATACAGCCATCGATAAGGGAACTGATGAGCTGCGGGAGGCGTTGTTTGGCCGCAGCACTAAGGGAAATTCACCGCCAACAATGCAGGCAATAATCGCATTCTCATACATGCAAGCCACATGAGGAGGGAGAAGCCTCTTGGTGATTCTTTGCTGCAACTGAAGGCTCTGTTGTGATGAAGTAATAGAACCGTCTGCCTTCTTCATCTGCTAGTGATCATGATGTGTCATTTGCAATTGCACTGACAGTGACACAGTGCTGGTTTGTCGACAAGTGCGCTTTCCGACCTTGAGCATTTGTCACTTGCAAAAACTTCTTGCTTACCACACATTGTCTTCTGCCATGCACTAATCTAACCAGATCACCAGCCACAAGCAATCATGTCTGCACAAGGACATTTGTGTTTGCTGCAGTGCTGCATTTGAATGTTGTCCTCTTGATCCTCATATTCCGCATTTTGAAAAGGTTAAGGCTAATAAGTCATTAGTAGTAGCTACCTTTACCTATCAAGGAAAGTTGTTTCCATTAGCTAGCTACCTTGCCTATACCCTTTACCACCATGGCTGGTAAACGTAATTAGTACATTCCCTGCCAAAGCCTACTCGGAGAATATATTCATACAATGTTCTGACCAATTCACAAGAGTACTGTATGGAGTACTTGAAGCTATGCAGTAGCATCAGGTACCAGCCACTACACCAGTATGCATGCATGTCATTAACTCAAGTAGATATGACTCCCCTTGCTTCTTCACTCAGTGCTGCTGGAGTACAATGCTTTACCGCATGCTGGAGTACTCATCAGAGTTCAAATATGATACTCAGGGTACTTCAAATGTGGAGTTCACTACAAATACCGCAATTACTAAGCTATGTGCATGTGGTGCCACCAGAAAGTTGTTCATGCTAGCTAGCGGCTTAATGCAGTCCTCACTGCTGCTTAAGTGTACCTAAATACACTTGTTGTGTAAGTTGAATAAAACCTGCTGATACCACTCTGTTTAAAATGGACAAGGAATGCGGCCTGTAAACTACTTGCTGGCCTGGCATGCGGAATACCTTCATAAGAAAAGTCTGTGAGATCCAACTAGCAATTATACTTGTCCCATGGTGAGAACTCACTTTTTGCAGTCGGTGTTCCTCGGAATTCAGATGCTACTAATCCTCCGTAGATGCAGAAAGGCTTCAAAGGCTTAAACCTTTTATCCAGAGCAAAGCTGCAACCATGTTCAAAGGTGGTCTTTGCATCACACTGGTCAAGGACCTGCTTTAAAGCCAAAGAAGTCGTCAGGCAGTGCATTGATATGTTCAATTGAGTAGTTCTTCTTAATCGTTGAGTTCATTTGTGTAGTTCTTCTTAGTACCCTCTGGCAACACTAACCTTTGAAGGTCAACTGTATCATTAGAGGTTGCTTCAGATAAAGAACCTGTTGCCTCAAACCATGACTACTGCTGCAATAATATTTCCCATTGCTGTGAAACAAGGATACTAGTTCATCCTTCAAGAAGACTTTGCCTAAACGTGCTGTAGCTTGCTTCTCACAACACTTTGCCAACAAAGAATAAAATGAAAGCCCACTATTCCACTGATGATGTACATGGCAGTTTCTTCTTATTGTTGAGATAGGCTTGCACACTCTGTTAAGTGCACTTCCTGATCCAGGAAGCTACATTTGACATTGATTCCGATCTATGGGTAGCTCTCTACAATTTTACATTTGCCTTTGTTGCCTTTCAACATAAAGATTCTGCTCGTGTCATTACAAGAATTATTATAAGGACAGTCAGGAGCAAGTAAAATTTCTCATTCATGATGACCTAAAAGATGCCTTTAGGACAATCTCAAGTTGATGCAGGCTGCACGAAAGTCAGACAATGCCAGGCTATGCTACTTGTTCAAAACGAGGCAGTGGCAATGCCCTGGTGCACTCTGCCCCTCATCTGTTAATACTGAAATGTGATATCCCACCACCATGGACAGATCACATGCAAAGCCTTCACTGCATGAAGAAAGTTGTTCTCTCCATTGGATAAAGTTGTTTCGTTGTTTTCATTTTTCCATCATGCAGTCACCCCTTCTTGTTCACAGTTGCCGTTCAAGGAGACTGTTACAATACAGGGGTACGAGGAGCTACGGATCGAACGGGAAACTTGTACTCGGAGAATTTTATATTTGATGACGTTCGACGTTCGGCGATTCCAATTTCTCAGCCGTTGGGGAAGAGGGATCTGATTGGACGTTGGAGTTCGCTCCCTCGCCTTGTGCCTTGCGTGACATCATCCATGTGCAATTGGTCGTCTCGTGTCTCTGCGCAGTGTTCCGTCCGCTCTGATATCATCAGTCCAACTGCTGACATGCCGTTGGTGTATCCTCACTCTTACTTGTATGAACCCAGCCTTTTCTCAGCTTCTCTTCTGAAACCATCGATTGCACGAAATTCTCGCCTTCAGTAGCCTCTTGAGTTCGGTAGCTCGCACCAAGTCAGTAATTCACAGTTGGTATCGCAAGTGCCAAACACTGCATCCAACCTTCTTCTCAGTTAGCACCAGAGTAGGCAGCAGAATATCTCGTATCCAGTTCGTTCCCTTGGACAGTTACTGTTTCGTTGTCACAGCAGTTGCTTAGGATGAAGAGATCGCGAGTTCTATCCTTCCTTCTCAGCCTTTGCGTACCTCTATCATGGGGGTACATGACAGGCTGGATTCCTCAGAGTCGAGCATCGACGACCTTGCACATGGGCCTTGGTTCGTTCGTCAAGAAACGGTTGCTGGGGCATGGAGGTGAGAATGAGAACAACGACAAACCACACACTTCGTTGCCAAACAAAAACCAATCAGCCGGTCCGGAACAGTCAACTCCGCCACCGCAGCAAATGACACGCGAGGATGTCTCTTCGTCACGGCCTCCTATGCAGGCCAAAGGTGTTGTGTCGAGTGCTCCTCGAGTACCGTATCCAGCTGTCGAAACAGCTCAGGACCGCATCAACCGCGTCAAGCAGGGAAGATGACTGACGAAGAAAAGCAAAGTTTCTCGCGTCGACGCTCAAGAATGTTGCATCGGTCAACCCATTGCCTAAAACTGGAATCTTCACCCAGTGCGTCAGCCACTGTTGGAGGACTCGGCTCTTATCAAACGAGGATCGCGCTCCTCCGCAACGCCCTTTCCCAAAGATTCCATGCTTCGAGAAGTCGTCACCGGTCGAAGAGATCAAAAATCGGCGGATGACTGGACGTCCAGCAACAAAAAGAAGAATATTTTGATATGGTGACCAATCCAAACCGATTCAACACTTTCAATACTCAGGGATCCGTTGTTCCAGCCCCATCACCACCAGTGCCTCCGACTCCTCTTGCAACACCCGATTATACCTATAATTCAGTGAATTCGCCCTCGTTGATTCCTTGGGAAACGACCATTCCTAGTAGCAGCGGCAGCACTGCCGCAGCCCCGGTGCCGGTGCCTCCTCCAACATTTGATCCTAACGATTCAAATCACCTGGGCGCTCGACTCGAAGCCGCTGCCATGGCGGAGGAACAACGACAAGAGGCTCGCCGGGCCGTGGAGATCCAACGCGAAGAAGAGATGCGTCGTCAAGCAGAACTTATTCGAGCACGTGAAGAAGAAATGGCCATGCGTGAAGCCGAAATCTTGAGGAGAAAGGAGGAAGCCCTGGAATTAGCAAGGCAACAAGAAGCAAGGCGACGAGAAGAAGACAGACTGCGACAAGAACAGATGATGAAGGCACAGGAAGAGTATTGGGCGAAGAAGTTGAAGGCTGAGCGTCAACGCAAGCTAGAGAAACTGAGTCAGCAAGACCAGGTTGTGGAGCAGACACGAATGGACGAATGATAGCCAGCAAGAACAGCCCTGGGTACAGAATTCGGAGTCTGAGGATCAGGGTCAAGTGCCTGTCGCGTATGAGGTAAGTGGAAAGAGTTAATTGTACGGCCAAATCATTCTTCTCTAATATTGAAAAAAGCAGCCTGCGTACCCTCCACCACCCGTGCCACCGCCTTTGCCAGCTCCTATGCCACCACCTCCTGTTTGGAACAGTGCTTCTGTTGCGACGTCGACTCGTCGTTCGTTTCCACTTCAACGTTCAACAAACCCATTTTTGGATGAACAAGCAGCAAAGCGAGCTGAGATTGAACGGGCCCGGGATGAGCAACTTGCGAAGCTCAAGGCTTTGAACTCCCCTCTGCCTAGCGGACGACCTCAAGGACTTGTACCAGCAATGGCTCCAGTAAGACGAACCCCTATATCACCGGTACCTGTATCAGCAGCCCCTGGAATGAAGAGGACCACGCAATATCCGGCTCCTCCTCCACCACCTATGAGGTCTCAACGAACTGCAACGACTAGTGAACCAAAATTCTGCCACCAATGATGTTCAGTCCCCTCCTGCAGCAGCGGCTATCCTGATTCGCTGGGTCCTCCACCACCTGTTGATGAACCTGCTGCTGCTAAATGGGGGCGGTAACGGATTCATGGGCCGCATATTTGGTGGAAATGATGAGCAAACGCGGAATGAACCACAGCCGGAACCGCAACGGAAGATTGTTCGTCAACCTCTACCTGCGGTCGACGAAGATGAAGAATTTGAAGCCTTCTCTCGCAATGGTCCCAACAAGAACATGTCAATCAAGGATGCATTACAAAATTCAAACGAAGGGGGTGGACGTAGTAAAGATGATCAAGAAAACAAATCCAAGATGTGGGGTGTGGATATGTCAAGATTCAATGATTAATCTAGGCCAGAAGGTATCATGCGCCATCACGAGTTGCATCATTTACTAGGAATCGTTAGGACTCACGTGATCATCAATTTATAGTGAGGTGTAAATCCGTGCGCAAGGATTCGCTCCCTATAATTTTGCCTTGCCGAGCTGAAATGCGAGAGTCGTGCAGCTGTTAGACTCCGCATAATGTAAGTGCGACCTTGCGCAAGGGTTTGGTCTAAATGACAATGGCAATGCTATGAACGGTTTCCTACATAAGATGTGTGTTTCCATCGTGAACGCCTTCTGAAGTACATAGGAGAATTAGCAAATTTCAGGAAAATTTGTTCTCGTGCAGCAACCATATGGATGATGCCGGATGGATTTGTTTATACATACAGACCCGACTAACCTCCGTCCAACCTTGTAGTGTTATACCGAAAACAAGCATGTCCTATGGACTACAGCTGCGTAAATTAGGCCAAAAACACGGTTTTCAATTAATTTCGTATCCATACTTGAATATATGCAATTCGAGCCCATGATCACAAATTCTTAAACGCGTTCTCCCAAATTCAACCTAAACCTAAGATTCACAACCCAGCTCGGATTCAAGATGACACGTTTGTCTCTTCACCAGCTGCTAGTGGCGGTGTCGTCGTGCCTCAATGTCGACGCTGCTCTGCGAGGAGGCGTGGCTGGCTTCCTGGAGGATGTATTCGACCAAAATATGAAAGTCAAAACTATCCCTGCATTAGGTGAGGTGAGGAACCAAACTTTGGATATAGACCCTGAGCTCGTAAAAGATGTCGTTGAGAAGAAAAATAAGACTGATGATTCCATTATGCGGGGAGAGGTGGATGAGTTCATTGGGGCTGTATTCGACACGAAAGAGGATGTGAAAGGTGATATCCCAGCGGATGTTGACCCCGATGAAAGACTGGATGACCTCTACTCAAATGTAACTACAAACGAAGATAACGAAAAGTCAGGTGGTGTGGCATCCAACAGATCCGATACCAACAAAACCAAGTGCCCGAGTGGTGTGCGTGATGATTCGTTCTCCGATCTCGGCGTGGGCAGGACGAAAAGTGGCAAGAAGGGTAGCAAGGTAGGGGACCACGACGACGATCTCGCTTCTGTGACTACAAGCGAAGATGTGGAAATTTCAGGTGGAAAAGAATCCAATAGCTCTAAGAACAACATCACTAAGTGTCCGAAAGGTGTTAGTGGTGATTTGTTGTCCGCTCGCGGCGTAAAGGGAAAGAAGGGAGGAAAGAAAGGTGGAAAGAAGGTTGGAAAAATTGTTGTCCACCATGACGATGATGATGGCGTGTTCTATGGTAAAGGAAAGGGTGAGAGCGGAGATGGAACATCATATGGTGGTGGGTGTTCAGGTGAGGGCTGTGGAGAAAATCTTGGAGGCAGTGATTGGGACGGGTACCAAGGCGAGGGCATGAACTTCGGTAAAGGAACAGAGCTTGGCAAAGGAAAGGGAAAAGATGAACCAGACTATGGAAAAGGGAAGGGAAAAGGTGAACCAGGAAAGGGAAAAGGTGAACAAGACTATGGAAAAGGAAAGGGAAAAGGTGAACTAGACTATGGAAAAGGAAAGGGTGCTATAGTGGATGACGACGACGCATATTTTTACGATAAAGGCAAGGGTCGAGGAAAGAAGGGCTAAGAATATGACCTAATCCAATATCGAACCACTATCCGAGTTCGTCATCTTTCTTGTTCTTTGCTTTTACGACACTAGAGACAAACTTCGCTCTTCCTTTTCTGCTTCTTCTAGCTCCAAATCCCTAATTTCTTTTTGCCGTGCTTGTTGACCTTGAGCCCTCCAGCTGACGAAACAATTCCAACCGACGCCAACCAAGTTGATAACGAGTACTTGGAATTTGACTGGCACATAACGGAAGTTGAGAAACTGTACAGGAACATAGACAGACCAATCAAAGATCATGATCGTAAGCCATTCTTCGCGGATCATGCGTGGTAAATGTTTGGGTTCCACACCCTCCATACTCAGAGAACTGTCATAAGAACTGGGACGTAGACTGGAGTGAAAACGAATTCATCGTAGAAGACTCGTTTCAACACCGGTCAATATTCGTTCCAGGAATCGCCCGAGCAAGACCAACGTACCAGAAGTGAAGGACGGTGCAACAAAACAACATTGAGGAGCACAAACCGTCCCATTTGATTCCAATCCACTTGGAAGTCGGGTTTGGTTTGAATGTCGTCCTCGGCACTTTCAACCGGCAGCTGCGAGTGCATGAGACGTTGTGCGCCGAGATTGCCAAGTCCAGAAATGAGACCTGCAGAGATAATCTTGGTAATTATGGGATGGGTGTCCAACTTGTGTGAGTACCACAACAGAGGCGATTCCAGAAAGTGAACGTCTTCGACATGCTTCGACGAGAAGTTGCGTGTTCGAGCACCACTAGTACGTCTAGGAAGGCATGGTCGACACCTCAGAGGGGGAACTCGTTGAAGGCAAGGCCGAAGCATCATTTGCATCGATTCTGATAGTAAATTTCCGATCTAGACTGTGAAGAGTTCCTGTGGTTCATTGTTATGCTGCAGTATTAGTGCTACCGGTAGTTGGTCTGGGTGCTGCCAGCCGCCAGGTGAATGAACGTAGTTTGTTCCTCTTCGATGAGTGGGCTCTTCTAAGAATATCTAAATATCTCGAAGATTGTGAGATATCTAGCTATCTTGGACTAACAGTGCAAGGATGACAGAATATACTCGGAGTAGGATTACAGTACATCACATCTATCATACGGAGTTCCTAATAGCCTGATCGTGTAGAAAATGAGTTCCTGATGCACCCTTGATCCGTCTTGTCGGGTGACGTGTCGATGTGTGGAGATCCTCAGTATCAGTGATGCTTGAGTTGACTGATCGCGAGTCGCGAGTTAGGCCGTCTCTTACGGTGAACAAAAATCGTGACATAAACAAGAACAAAAACGTCTTCTTGTTTCTGTTCTTGAAAAACACGTCCCTTACGGCGACAAGAATACTAACATAACATAAACACATTCTTGGGGCTGACAAAAATAAAATTAATTCTTGTTCGGCGAACAAGAATGTTTTGATCAATTCGATTGCTCCGATGGCATCCTCGTCGTCATCCATTAATTAATTTTATAACAACAACATACGTCGCAGCAACTGGACCTGAGTGACTCCTCCTCATCCTCTGATAAATTCTCTTGTTTCCATTACCCTCCATCGTACCGACAACCGTCATCAGGACGAACGACAAGATGATCACAGACACATAGGGAGGGAGGACAACAGCCAGCCCACATGCCGGTCTTGCCATCGAATAGGGCAACAAGTGTCACGGCCAAGCAGAAGCCCAAGATAGCAATGGACATGATGACGCGGAACAAGAAGAAGAGATTCTGAGCAGCACTACGTGGTGGCTCGTTCGACTCGATGGGCTTGCCGGTGATCTTGGAAAAAGATCATCTGAACAAGGTACACGCAGTGGAGAAGGCCAGAGAACTCAATTCCCAACGACACGTAGGAAGTGAAGAGCATGAAGTAGTTGTTGAAGAGCATGAAGGTGAAGTCAAGCATGCAGTTGGCGGCGTTGACCTGGGCCGTCAATTGACCAACCTGGATGGTGGTCAAAATCATGGCGACACCGGTGGCGAGGAAGTCTTCGTCAGCCCATTTTGGCAAACCGAGAACCGAGGCTCCCTTGATGGCAGATCCCATCAAGTTGATGACGGTGATAACCAGAACGACGAGGTATTAACGTCCGACGATGAAACGCTCCATGTTGTCGCCCTTGTGCGCGAGCTTGGTATTCAACAAGGCACGTGGATAGGATTCGGCATACTGTTCTTTATCGATAGGTTGCTGTAGTAGCGAAACAAGGCGACTCCCCCAAGGGAGGCAGCACTACGTTTTACGTACTCTAGTGTAGTACATTGTACTCCAGAGTCTGGAGTACACCGAGTATGTTAATACTCGAGAGGCCGTAACGGAGGACGAGCTTGATCTCGAGTTCGTTTTGGAATTCCAAAAAGGATAAGGGTTATAAGATATTCGTTCTTGTATTCGTAAAAATCGTAAGGGACGTAAACAGGATTTGCAACATAAACGCAACTGAATGCTCATGAAATTAATTTTTGTTCTTGTTCTTGTAAACACCGTAAGGATCGGCCTTAATGATGCAGTCCAGAATTGTCTGCTTTGATTACTAGAGATAGGGCTATATCTCACCTTGCACAATACGCACCCCAAAGTACTCCGAGTACTACGTAAATGCGATAACGCGATAACCGATCTGTATGTGGGACGGGGATAGATCTGATATTTCAGCAATCTGCACCGACACCATATGCATAAACTTAACTCGGGAAAGAACTGATCATGACTGTAGCTGAAAGCGTTAGCGCAGCAACTCAGTGTCCCTGTCACCGATTCAGCAACACAAAGTCAATTTATGAAGCGCTAACATCAGGCACATCGACAAACGAGGTCATTGACTGGCTTTCTGGAAGACACGCCGAGGAGAACATACAAAAACAGGGTAGGCTGCGCCTTTCTTGCAATTCATCCGATCGATGTGGGAATCGCGTCAATACATCCTTCTCTATCCTCAATGATATTCGAAGCGCATGCCGAGATTATCTCGAGGGTCCAAATCAGACAACACTGGAAGAATCAAGAGTGACTTATGAAACGTCATTCCCCTCCTTGTTACAGACCACCCCCGCTAAAGCACCAGCGGCAAAGCCAAATACTCTGATCACCAGAAAGAATCCAAAGGCAAAAAAATATCAGACTGATTCAGCTCCAGAGCCGCAGCAACGCAGACCAATTCGCAGAATACGTCCAGCTATAGCACTGTCGCCGAGCGACAAGGGGAACATTGCGAATCTCCAGTGCGAACCACTGGTACGGAATGCCCTTCCTGCAAGCATCGACAGTTCACCTTTGGAAAAATCTCCTTCAACAACCATGCAGCGGGCGAAGAAGGGGAGTTTACCACCCCAAGCATTAGCAACCGTATCAAACAAAGGAAGCACAGGAAGTCGCCTCTCTGACGAGCCCTTGGCGCGACCTGCTAGACTTGTTGGCGGGTTTCAGAAGGCGGTGGCATCGGAGCCAAGCAAGATCACTCTTCACTCCAATAGACCGAGAGATAATTCCATGGTCAGTGGTGCCTTCCCGCAAAGCAGCCTTCGCGTGATCACGCCAACCTCGTTTCCAAGTGCTGGTCACCGGACGGGTTCGTCGACGGAAGTAGATTCTACGGGTAACGTTCCATCAGCCCATGCAGGACCCTCATCGCACAATACACTTATTCCCTCCAATGATGACAAGGATATGAAAAACTTCGTTTACGAATCCCATCAACATCACGGTGACCTCACTTCCGGCAGCCATCAGTCCCAACCCTTGTCATCGATGCCAGAAGGGAGCAGCGATTTGGTATCCAAAACAAATACAGACACCCCTACTTGGGCGCTGCAAACACCGACCAAGGCGGTGGTTCCGGTGGATAAGGCAGAAATATGCAAAGCACTGCCAGCGGAGATGGTTGAGCATCTTTCAGAACTTTATACTTCTTTGATCATTAACAATCTTGTTCCATCTACGCCATTGGAGTTGCGTTTCTTAATCGGACTGCTAACAGTTGAGGATTCGGCTTCGAGAACGCCGGCGAAGGATGCCATCCACAATATTCTCATTTCACCGAAAGCAGTTCGCGCATTCGCCGTTCAGTCCTTGACCATGTTGCAGACACTGCTGGGCAATCTGCACCTGCAGGTCCTGTCTGCATTAATTGAATGCCCTCCCGTTCGAGAGTTGCTCCCAGAATTGACCACGGAGCTCTCAGCACGCTTTCGAGAACGACGTGAATCGTTGGTGACAAATGACATTGGCTTTGGCGGTGGTATCCAGCCAATTTTGACTCTCCCCTTTGATGAGAATCGAGATTCACGGCACAACTATAAATCCCGCGAAGAAGCTGCTCTCTATAGAAATCGAGAAGAGAGTCGTGACGCATTTCTCTATCAGTTACGCTCCTTTCAGAATATTAGGGGAAGGGTGTTAGATACCTCTGAGTTAGAGGCGTCGCTTGTCAAGATCAAAAGATCGGCTGGAAATGTCGTGAAGGGGGTTGACGTTCACAATATGCATTGGTTTGCACAATTCTTTTCTGAATTGTTGCTGCAAATCGGTTTGGTACCCATGGAAGAGACCGATAAGGAATTGCTGCAGATCACAGACAAGGATAAGCTCCAACGATTGCACAAACGGTTTTCCTCTAAAGTTGGAACGTCGAAAGGCAGCTCGATCAAAATGGTCGAGGACTTGAAAGATAGCGGTTCACCAGAGAAGGAAGCGCACCAACTATTTCCTGGCCATCAAGAGTTCTTCTTCTTGTTCCTCCAAGCCGCTGATTCATACTGCTTTGGAGCGCACCTCAAGAGCCGCCTAGTTGCTAGTATCCTAAGTCTGGAAAGCAATACTGACTTGAAAGGCATCCTGGATAGAATGATGAAGCTACAACTCCTTGCTAAGTTTCTTGGCGTTCTGCTCTTCAGTCCCAATTGGCATACGAGCGCAGTTTCTGGAGTATTAAATTCAGTTTCGAACGACGAGATATCCATTTGGACCGGCGCGACCGAATTGTCGATTCTTCCCCTGTTGGAAGTGATCAGTAAGGCAAAAAACAAGCAGCACCTTTTATCTACGATACCGTGGGTCCTCGAGCTTCTTCGAATGGCGAAATGGGATGCCATATCTATGCGATCATCCACGGTACGATCAATTGTTGCCAGGTTGATCTCACTGAGGGATGCCTTTCGAACGACAGGGACCCCAAGTCTGCAGCTGGTCTCATTCTCCCTGGAGTCTTTTTTTCATCAAATCGTTGGGTTACGACACACCCACTCAATCTATCGACTTCCAATGGAGAAAGAAATGCCGTCACTGGATGAATCTGCTGTTGACTTTGTCGAGCTGGAAGTCTCCAAGACCTTTCTGTTTGCTACGGTTTCACACATGGACGAGTTTCTCACTTTGTTAACGTCTATTGCTATTACAAAGAGTAAATCTGTCGGGACACCTCGCAAGATGAGGCCGTCCATGGTTTCTTCGTCGACAATTTCGTTCTCCAACTTGCCGACCAATGATGATGTCGCCCTGCCAATCGCTGCCCCGAGCCAAGGCGCCCTACCAGGATCGCAAGGTGCGAAGGGTGCAATAATCGGCAAACTGGTGGACCTCTTCTTTCACCAACATGGAGATCTGAGAGAGATTTGCGAGTTTGTTGCAGCTCGAGCGGTTCAGAAGGCAATGGTCGATGTCCAACATCACTTTCTTTCCGAGTACTTTGTGAAAGTGGACCAAAGTAAATTCGCAACCGAAGAGTCGGAGATTCGTTCCGAGCTTGAACGAGAAGCTCAAGACAGAGCACTGCAAGTTTTCGAGGCATCCTTGGGATCGACAATCAGCCAGGCAGTGAGCATGTTGAGCATGCCGTCAAAGTCGGCAAAAGTCAAGGAAATCGCCGCCACTTTGGCTCTCGATCACGTTAAAAAGTCATCCCGCTTCAAGGTGAATGCCCTGGTCAAGGTGGAGTTGACGAAATACACCGAAGCCTACCTGAGGAAAGAGAAGAGGCGTTTGTTTGCTGCAAAGACTGACTCGTGACGACCTTGTACAAGACGAATTTTCTCATTTCCTTCAGCTAAGGTGTTTATAAGTAGTTCCAGTTGAGCCAGGAATCAGCGTAGGATGAACACTTAAGGTTTTCGAACGACCATACGGTATGAGGATCGTATTGCGTTTTCAAACAGAAAATGAAGTGGTGTGATCATTATTAATTTTCGATGTTTTGCCGCAGGTCTTGAGCTTACGTGATCACGGTGGGGCATATTAGGAAACGACCTACTCTGATTTCTGATTTGGCATTTTCAGATTGACCGTAAAATATACTGCCAAAGATCAACACAACATGGACAGCCGCGAACCGCAGAGACCCTTGATACTGGAGAGGTAGGAGGAAATGATTACACTGAGAACTGATTAGAAGCAATGCTATAGCTGGCTCCACTCTGTTATGCACTCGACAAATACCTCTGGTTGGTCAATAGCATTCTCCCAGAAATCATTGCGAAGTCGTTGAGATGTTTCATGCCAGAATTTCTTGCACCTGTGCAACATCCAGAAGGGCCCTCCAATGGTGATGATCCCATATCCCGCAATGACAGGAAGTATGTAGGGCTGTGTGGATAAGAGACTGACTTTCGTTGTATATCCCAAATAACCCCAAAATCCTGACGCCGGGACGGTCACTTGCTGTGAGGCAGCGTAGAGTGCCAGTGTCGTCGCCGATTTTGCTTGCCCCGCAGCTGTTACATGGAGAAAGGTCGATGCCTGCAAGGTCGCCCATGTTCCTGTTTTACACCACACAGCTACACACTCACAGTTTGCCTTGAGAAAATGGTACTTTGGCAATTTGTCAGGATGTGCAAGGAGGAACGCTACTCTTGATAGGACTAGCCCAGGCGGATCAGACTCTACTGCTGTGCATGTTCCACTTCTCCAAAGATTTCGCTTCCACCAACTCGCGCTATACTCCACTTTTCTCCACTCGTTCGAATCTTCCTTTTCGCAAACACGCATGCCGCCCCGGGTCGTGCGATTCACAAACAAGCATTTGCGTTGATCATCTTCGCCACGAATTACGCCGCTAAAGTCAGCGATAAAAAGCATGTCGCCATTTATCTCAGTAATTATCCCATGATGCTGAAAGAGACCAGGAATCCCGGCGAAGGAACACCATTTGTAAACATGATCGCCAATTTGAAAGCAACGTTCTGAATATGGGACTTCCTCGTTTTTTTCTATTGTCTCAGTTGCTTCATCCGTTCCTCCTGTTTCTACTTCGTTGACCATAAAGGGAGGATCCTCGTTCGTCACGTCAAGCTTCGCGGTGGCTTGACTTTGATTGCCTTCCTCGTTGATGTTAGTTGTTGTAACATCTGCCATGGTCGAAATCACGATTCTCGCAGCGAAGATGTTTCGAAGTTCGAATCCTTCAAAAACCAAAAACCGTATTCCCAACGGGCACTATATCACATTTTATCAACATATTCAGACACGCGGAGCAAGGGTTCTACTGGCCGTCTGGACGATTTTTCTGGTATGTTTGCTCCGTAGAGAGATAAAATTGACAGTATTCGTGTGGTCGGTACGCGAGTACTGGATGACAGTAGACTGGTTAGTAGAACCTACCGGTAGTAGCCTACCTACTAGGCCTTGACGAACGACGACCCGAACCTGACGGCAGGTGTCCTTTGCACAAGAGCAATCATCATCATTTGCAAATGTCATTGTGAATGTGAAAGCAGTCATGCTAGTCAGTGCTGCGGTTTGCTGCCATATGAGGCAGCATACTACAAGGATGCAATGCGGACAAATCAAGGGTACCTTTCTGACCAGTTGCATCCTTGGTAATTGACAATGCTTGGCTGCTAGATACTTCAAAGTTCTATAATTCATTTGATATGCCCTGCTAAAGTACACTTCTCCAAGTTCTTTGCAGATGTCTTGAACCAACCAACAGCCGGTTCCGTGGTCAGTACCCCAGCACCATGATGGACCAATTTCATCCAATCTCTGACTTGCCTGTGAAATTTGCTGGTTTGCTGGTGGCTCTCTATATAACATTATGATTACATGTGATATTGGACATAGCAACACTGCCAACAGCTGCTGGTATGTAATTGATGCCATTAGTAGACACCCAAGGTTTCATGTGTCATACCCACAAAATTGCAACATACAGCGATCTATAGCCCAAGGTTTTGCAAATGTGTCTTCTGCTGATTTTTTGATGTTGTGCCCCAAAGGATTGTGAAGTGCTGGGGTGGTGTAGCCCAGGCAAAATAATTTCAAATACATTCTTTGAGGTCTGTTAGGAATGGGTGAGAAACCGGGATGTGTTAGTACTACCGGTAGTTAGTACTTTCCGGTAAGTACTGTACCTACTACATGTACCGACTGCATGTGTAACCCCATAACCAGATTTCACTATTCCCAAATCCGAACAGTACAAGTAGAGCAACGTGTACTGGTACATCGATTTGTACTGACGCACTGACGCATGTCATCGTCTCCAAACCATCACCGGTCGAAATTACCCATCAACACATTCATGAATTCTGGAAGTCATGAACCACTGACAACCGTGAATATTCCGCGACATTAGAACATCATGCGAGTCCTCAACGTCGCCCTCGCCTTGTTGGCTGCGTCAAGTGCCAGCGCCTTCACCCCTCTCGCCACCGCCCCGCGGGCCTTTATTTCTCGAGTCGCCTTGGCTCAGTCGACCGAGAGCGGGAGCATCCTTACTCGTCTGCCTGATTCAGCTGTTGAATTGACCCTCAAGATCCCGGGTGATGCTACTCAAGCAGCTTACGATAAGGCCTGCAATGAACTTTCGAAGACAATCTCTATCCCTGGTTTCCGTAAGGGTGCCAAAATTCCTCCACAAGTTCTAGAACAAAGCATGTCGGTCAAGGGAGGACGTAACGCTTTGCGAGTTGAGGCCATCCAGTCGTTGCTTTCCAAGCTCATCGAACCTGCCTTGAAGGACGAACATGGCCTGGAACCCATCGGTCAACCTTCTCTGGTTGTTCCAGCAGAGGAAGTCGCGAAGAGCTTCGTTCCAGGAGAGCCAATCGACCTTCTCGTCAAGTGCGATGTTTGGCCCGAAATTCAATGGAAGTCCGTCGAGGGAAAGACACAGCCGTATTTGGGATTGGAGGGTACCTACAAGCGCAAACCATTCAACCAAGAAAAGTTTGATCGCGCCTTGAATGACCTGCTGGAGCGTTATGCTACCCTCGAGCCCGCTGCGGAGGGATCTGCCCTTGCAATGGGCGACGCATGTCGTGTCAACATGGTTGGCTACATGGCGAATGATGATGGATCCAAGGGAGAGCCTCTTCCAAATGCTGCCTCGGGAGACGATGTTGAAATCATTTTGGGCCCTGGCCGTTATATGACAGGTCTTGTTGAGGGGCTGGTTGGCGCTAAGGTTGGAGATGAACGCGTGGTCACAGTCACTTTTCCAGTCGTAAGTCATGAACGCACCTTTGCAACAACCGAACATGCCACTTGCCTATTCGGTACTCATTATACATTCCCCCTTCCCATCCCTTCAGAATTTACGAGACAAGACGCTTGCGGGCAAGAAGGCCATCTTCGATGTTAGCATTTTGGATGCGTCTCACCGAACTCTTCCAGAAGTCACTGACGAGTTTGCCAATACTGTACGTGCTGGGCTTACCGCTGAGAAACTCAAGGAGGAGCTACGAAAGGCGGTTGACTCTGAGGATGCCAGGGAGTACGCAGGCGCCCGTAACCTTGCTCTGGGGAAGGCTCTCGCCGAGGTTATGGATGTTGAGGTTCCTGATACCTTGGTCACGAATCAAGCGCGAGATAAGTTCGCATTGATGATGACTGAAATGCGTGACAACGGTGTATCTGATGAGGAGATTAAGCGACAGATTAACCCGGAAAACTTTGGCAAGTACAAGGATATTGTTAAGGACGAAATCATTCGCGACTTCAAGATCTCTATGGCCACCGATGAGATTGCTCGCCTCGAGGGAATTGAGGTTCCTGATTATCAGATCGAAGAGCAATTGCAGAGTATCAAAAAAGATGTTGCTGAAGGTGAAGAGTTTGATGAAACAATGATTCGTGGCAAGGTCGAAACTACTCTTCAGCGCCAGATGGTGTTCGATTTTTTGGCGGATCAAGCCAATCTCAGCGTTGAATATGTGACCGAAGAATTTGACGCCGAGTTGATGCAAAGACTCGCCCAGGAGTCTCTGGAGCGCGAGAAGAAGATGCTGGAAGAAGCTGGGGTGAATGTGGAATCGATTGTTGATGCTGATATCCTCGATGATGAGGCTCTGGTGAAATGAGATTATTATGATGTTTAATCAATTAAAGGAAATTGCCGTTGCACGTTTTTGTCTTCCGACGAATTTCTCTGTTACTGTGTGATGATTTAATGTACTCTGAGAGCAATAAACAGCATCACAGACAGTTCGATGTTGAATCAAACGCACCCAATTCAGCACGCCTCCTCGCAGTCTGCTCATACATCAGCTGATTTAATCAAATCTATTGGCTTGCATCAAAGACAAATCTATGTGACGCTGCAGAAAGGCGATGAGATCTGTGAATCCTATTTTAAGCCAACATGCAACCTCATTTCCCTTGCTGAGATTTCTCGTAGCGCTTGACAAGCTGTTTGTTTAGGAGCGCAGGCGCAAAAAATTTGAGCCAAATAGCTGCTTTCGCCGAGAAGGTGGCAGCCGTTATGAAATCAGCCTTGCCGGCAGCTGATTTCTCTAGGATGTCAATGGCAACATCGTTGGGGTCTGTACCCGATGCTGTTGCGTCATCAAGCTTGGCATACAAACCACCATCCCCAGTGAGAGCAGATTTGCTCAAGTTGGTGCGAATATATCCAGGAGAAGCTACATGCACTGATACTCCACTAGAAGCTAATTCTGCTCGCATGGCCTCGCAGTAGCCTTGCACTGCAAATTTTGACGCGGCGTAGCTGGTTCGATTGGGAATGCCGACTGATTGAGGAGCAGCAGTTTGTAGGTGAGCGGATGGTTAAAAGTGTGCATGGAGTATTCCACCTAACATTAACACATAATCCTTGAACACTGCTGACCCAAATCACTTTGCCGAAGCCTCGATCACCCATACCTGGAACCACAGCTTTAGCAAGTGCGGCCCCAGAGAAGTTGACTTGCATAACCTTTTCGTCAACATCAAGTTTGGTGTCAAGAAACCTTGATCGACTTGACACACCTCCGTTATTTATAAGTACATCAATTCTTCCATCGCACAATTCAAGAGCTTTGTTTGCAAGGTTCACGACAGATTGTTGGTCGCTCAAGTCGCAGGTTACAACGTGCGTAACAATTTCTGGAAATATCTGTTTACATTCTCGTTCAACCGCATTGAGGGCTTCTTCATTCCTCCCACTCAACACCAACACGTGGGCTTTGCAATGGGCCAGTTGCAAGGAAAGCGACCTCCCAAGCCCCCCAGATGCCCCAGTTAATAGGACGGTGCATCCAGAGAACGTTCTGACAGTTTGTTTGTTGCACGCGGAATCAAGCGACATTGATATCGGCTGACTTGCAAGGCTTGTCGTTTTGACCGAGAAACACAGTGCTGTTGTTGCTGAAGTATAGAGAAGGGCAAGAAGTACAACAAACGAGACAATTGCTGTCATCGATCAGATTTTGTTGTTGTTGCCTCTTGAGTTAGAAGTGGTGTTTTGCATTCTACCGGTATGCATACGTACCATACAACATGGTACAGTAGCGAAGAAGTCCATTTATGGGGTTGTTGAGAATCCCAGATTTCTTTGTGAGTTCGGAACCACAGTACCAGTACTACTCTACTACTGTTTACGTGTCTACTACTAGAGGTAGCTCTGGTTATGGGGTGTAAGGTGTAACAGTTGTCAGTTGTCAGAGCATTATTTAAGGCAGAAAATGAATTTCTGCATCTAATGACGTGGAAGAGACAAAATTTTAACGCCCCATCGTTGACATCCGTTATTTGAGTGGTTGTGCTGGCGGTCTAAACGCATCATCGAAAGTGCATCATTTAAGGGCTTCTCAAATCTTTGCAATATTTTCGCGGGCTTCCTGGATCTTGGATCCATTTCGGTGCCTCATGAAGCACAATTCATGCTGGTTCCTCGTACTACGACCGCCATTGAGAGTGTTGTGATTTCATTCTTCCTTTGGGTTGCATCTGCCTGTATCCCTCTTATTTTGTACATCTCACAACAGGAGACACAGGAGCACAAGGAGAGGGTTGAAGAGCTTCTTGCTGCGGCAGCAGGACGAGTCGCCGAAGCTGCAATCCGGATTCGCAGACAGCTTGAGGGTCGCAACGACAACGACGTAGCAATGAAGAGGCGTCGATTGTCGTCTCGATTTCAGCATGAGCGAGCAAGGCAATGCATTGAATCTGATTATTTCTCACCAACACCCATATTCAACGACAGGCAATTTGAACGAATCTTTCGACTAACGAAGTCCATTATCAAACATCTCATTCAAGTATGTGGTAATGCTGACCCTTTTTTACAGATATACAGGATGTCAGCAGCCATTATGGCATTGCACCAGTGGCAGAGGTGCTCATGGCAGTAAAGCTTGTGGCATACGGCTGCTCTCCATCTGCCTTTGTTAATTACTTCCAAATGAGTCATTCGACAGCGTGGCAATGCCTTCTCAAATTCTATCGTATCGTTTCTTCTCACTATGATCTCCAAAGTGTTTGCGCGGAAAATGTCTCGGAGTGATGCCAGAAGACTTTCTGTATTGCACGAAGCTGTGCATGGTGTTGCCGGCATGATTGGATCTCTTGACTGCATGGTGTACGAATATTGGATGGAAAAACTGTTCTGTTGCGTGGCAGGGTTTGAACAGCAGAAAATCAGGTAAGCCAACAATTGTGTTGGAAGCGTTGGTGGATCACAACTTGTGGTTCTGCTGGCATCATTTGTTTGGCTATCTCGGATCATTGAATGATATCAATATATGGAATAGGAGCTGTTTGTTGAAGTCTTTCCTTGATGGAAGTTTTGCCAATGATGTCGACTTTGAGTTCCGGATTGGCGAGGACCGAGTATTTCATCGTCTGTGGGTCCTGGTTGATGGGATTTACCCCGAACTTAGTAGATTTGTGAAGACAATTCAAGAACCAGTGGGCCACAAAGCATCGAGGTATGCCAGATGGCAGGAGTCAGCCCGAAAAGATGTGGAACGAGCATTTGGTGTGTTGCAATGTAAGTTTCATGTGCTTGTGCGAAAGATAGAACTATGGTACGTTGGCGACATTGCAAACGTTGTCAACTCTTGCATATGCCTTCACAACATGATGGTCGCCAACGGAATGGCAATGGGAGACGAAGAATCAGAAGAATTCTATGCATTTCCGGCGATGGGTTCTTGGTCACAGCAGAGCGACGACGACAGCAACAATTTGGATGGGCGAGAGGAGCCAGAGCAAACCTATGTCAACCGGAGAGTAGCAGAGATGAACTTTCATGCCAATCTGTATAACTCTAATCATCATGATGAGAGGATCAGCGACCGTGAACGACAAATCCTAGAATCGTTGCGATTTCAATATGTTCAGCGTCACTGGGAGTGTTTGTACGATGCCAATGAACACGCAAGGCTTCGCGACGCTATCATGAACGAACTCATGAACAAGAATGACGATGCTCGATGCGACGATGCAACGATGGCTCTGAAGTCGGCGGGGGGGCTGATGTTGGAGTGGTTGAATGACGAGCAATGCGAAACGACGACGCAACGACGCGACGATGCAACGATGCAACAATGCGACAATGCAACAATGCGATGATGCGATGATGCGACGTTGCGACGATGCGATGCGAAACGACGACGCGACGACAACGACGATGCAACAAAGCCCTAGGTTCATCGGTGTCGAGCAACGGCCGCACCGGTTACCTCCTGGACAGACAAAGATCTGTGGGCATTAATTACTTACAACTAAAACCAGGTATATTGCAGAGGCTTCATTATCTAGTACTACTGCTCATTTGTTGTTCTTATCCATTAGCTGCTCTTGTTCAGTACTGCTTTCCATGTTGTGAAACTCAATACGACGCCTCTTTTCTCGCGTTTCCGCCAATCGAAGTGCCAACTGTTCCTTCGCGTGCATTTGCAATCCGGGGAATCAAGCAATTGCACCAACCTCATGTCTTGTTCGGCCTTCATGTTCTCCAAAAGTGCCGTTCCTACTTGTGCAATCACACTTGAAATGTTCTGCAATACATCGCCCATCATGGCTCGAGCACCAGCAGCACCAGTAGTATTATCATTCACGCCACCGCACTCACCAGAAGATTCATACGCCGATATGACACTATTGCCATTAACTTTCTGTTCCTTCTTCACAACAACTTCGGATGATCAGCTTCGGCCTGTCTTGCTTTTTTCTTCCCAATCGGTCTCTTTCCAAGGCTCTCCTCCTCGCATTTAGTCCGAAAGGCCGAGAACTTGTTCTTGTCTTTGAGGTATTCGTAGCAATTGTAGAAATCAAAAGCATTGCCGTACCTCTGTTTATAAATTTCTAAGCATGCCGTCTTGTGGTCGTCCATGCTCCAACCGGAGGCCATGTCGGTCGTTTGGTTATGCCCATGTACTTCATTACCTCCGGCGAGATCTGAGATTTGAACCTGTTAAAGACGGATTCTGCAGAGCGGTAAGACAACGACACACCAACACCTCGTTTAAGATACTCATCTCTTGTTGCATTGGATGATTGCTCCATAGCTAAGAGTCCGGTTGGCTTGGTTTTGTTTGTTGATCAACTCCATGTACAACTCAAACATGTGGAGCTTAAATACCTTTCCCTTCTGATGCGCGCCGCAGATCGCATTCTCGGAGGCAGCAATAAACGCTCTGGCAACGATTATCTTCGGCATTTGTGAAAGCCGGTCCTCTCTTTGCTGATTTCTCAAGAGAGGCAGGAGCAGCGGTGCAATCAGCAGCAGTGAATGCTGTTGCCGCAGCATACGGTGGTGTATTGGAGGAGTCCATGGGTAGTGGGCGGTAGTGTTGACAGATGCCAGACCGATTTGATATGATTTGATATTATTTGATCTGTGTCAAATCGGGGGTGATTTGATCTCAGATCAAATCGTTTCAAATTTTATCATGTGTCCGGCCAGTGCACTGCAATTGGCGGGAGGTTCGAAATTTGATAATTCAGCCTTTATTGATGCTAATTTTGAAAGTATGAGATGTTTTGCGCCGGCTCGGCATTTGATATGTCATTTGATATCACCCCTTTAATAATGCTCTCAGGCCTTGACAAATTCAGCCAAGTACTAAACGTAATCAGATTAGGTTCTAACTAACCCTCCAGGTTCCCTTTCCTGTCCCATCAGAACCTTCTCCAGCTTTCTACCTTCCTTGGGACTCTTCTGTCCTATTCTTCCCTGTTCTTTATAGTGGACTTCTGTCCAGCATTCTCCTACATGTTTAATGTTCTTCGTCAATAGAGAGATCCTCTTTTGGCGTAAAAATTGTTACAGTTATTTACAAAGAAAATTTATGTCCTCATTTTAGAACATAAAAGATGAAATTCACAACTCAGATTCCTTCGAAATTTCTCGTACTGGATTATCATTCAACTAAGATTGCGTTTTTTAAACGGGACTCACAGTCGCCGAGCCGATGTGATTATTCCATCCTCACAAAGCGCGGCAAATCGTAAACATTTCAATTCGATGATGGAGTTCATTATTAGAGCGTCACCGTTTCCTCGTTTGGCAGCAATCCGCACTCATACTTTTGAACGAGAAAGAGGATAGCAGCTGTACTACCTGTCCTCATCATTTCCGTCCAACTGTAGTATGAATAGCGACAGCGACGATGAGGAACTCGACGACGACGAGGAGACGACGATTCTCGACGAATTCCTTCTCCTATTTTCCAATGCGAATGCGATTGCGCTTGATGTGAACCAGATAATGGAGCATCCTACCATCAAGCAATTAGCATGGGAAGGATGGTTTGACAATTCAGCAGTTATCTGCTAATGATGCTCTGACTCATTTTCGATTCAGAAAGATTTAAGAAGTCTCAGATAAGCTCTGGCCAAAACTTACCTCTTGTCTTGTTGGAACAAAAGAGATAATTGCAGTTGGAGATGGTCGTCATAATTCTGCACCTTACAAAACTCTTTTGCTTCTGGTGTATTTCTGACATGCTAAGCCACGTCAAATTCGCCGCGACATGGAAGAATTCTTAGGATTTTGAAGAAATAAAATTTTCATCGGCGTCAAAGCAATGCTGTGTGCTAAGTACACCTTGCAGTGCAGTACCTTGACAATCCAGCATTGTTTCATCGTCTCATGCCCCGTTACTTTGACTTTATCAATGCAAAGTATGGATTAGACAACAATCATGTTTGGGGATTCATTGATGGAACATTGCACCTGACATGCCGTCCAAATTACTATCAGCAACAGATGTATAGTGGACACAAAAGGATCCATGATATGAAGTTTCAGTCTGTTGTCATGATGCCAGATGGCCTTTTGCATGCTGCATGTTTGGTGCTATCAATCGAAAGCAACAAGATTCCTGCTGCATGCTGACTGAAAGTGGGTTGTTGCAATCACTTTGCACCTGATGCCAGCTAGTGAAAATGAGCAAGATAGTGACAACAACAGATATTCCTTGTATCATGCTGATCCATCATATCCGCAGTCATCATATTTTATTGTGCTAAATTGAAACCGACGTCCTGGTTCTTGTGAAGCTTTGTGGAATGCACAAATGTGGAGTGTTCGTGGGGGAGTTGAATGAGGCTTTGCCTACATCAACAAGTATTGGTCATATCTGAAATTCCAGTCAGGCTTAAAGGTTTTCAAGTCACCGAGTGGCAAGTACTATATCATTGCAACATTCCTTTCCTATTTGCGAGCTTGCTATTATGGAAACCAGACCATGCTGAGATTTTTGATTGCGCCAATGATGGCCTTACTATTGACAACTATTTGTTGCTGATTGACTCCTAGTCCTAAGTCCTTACTTCTAGTAGCTCTTTCAAAAAGTACTATCTAGATTGACTATTCATCACTGCTGCTACTACTTCCTGCGTTTTTTCCTTTTAGCATGTGCTGCTGAAAAAATCTGTACGTGTCGGCTTGCAGCTTCAATTCCTGCTCTTTCAACTTGAACGGCCTCTCCTGTTCAACCTCCTTCATTTGAAGTTGCTTGGCCTTCAAGACAACCTTTTCCTTACTAAGAGACTCCTTGGTGCGGCTTTGTGCCTCCATGCACTCGTTTGCAGCTTTATGGAAAGCCATGACGTCATTGTTAGTGGGAATTGGTGTCACACAGTTGGGTGCAATCATTCCACATGCACTATAGTAGACCTCTGCTGCCTTCGGTTGTGGGACAAGAAGCTCAACATTTGAAGGATCTGCATTTGGTACAGTCTCTTCTTGCGCTTTTTACGGCAAACCTGCTTCAAGCGACGATGCCGTGGCAATAAAATATTGCCTCAAACGATCCATTGATACGAATGCAAGCATGGATGGGCGGATCACCAGCTTGCCGCCCAGCATTTGACACGAGACCTTTGCGGTCACCACGATGATTGAGCTCTACCAAAGCCAGGTACCTCATGAAAACTTTGAGTAGCAGTCTTCTCAACACCTGTGAATCTCATGCCACTACAACTCATCAGCTTTGCTGCAGGCGCCAAGGCAAAGTAAGAGTCAGCACAAACAATCCTGTCAAAGTGGATCCAAGGTCATACAAGCTCCCTGAGAATGGCTGCACTATGTGGGATGCTTTTGGGTTCACTCATGTTGAGGACTCTCTGCTGCTCTTGTTTGATGCTGCAGCTCAATTCTCATCTGCAGTCTTCACCAACTTGAGCCGCTTGTCAAATTTTTGATTTCACAACCAATGTCTGGCATTCTTTTCATTGCTACTACATAAATTGGCAGTCCATGGTAAATCCAATAGCCACCTTTCCCAGTAAGCCATCGTTAAATTGATTCATCAACACATATTATTTCCAATGGCTGGAATGTGGATGCTCTATGATCATCAAAAGCCTCAACAAAATCATCAACCTGCTGCCTCCAGTGTAATTGTTCGGAGGTTATGTCTGGCAGACGTTCACCAGTCAGCAGGCTGTCTGCTCCAACAAATGTACCTCCAGCATAAATCATCAAACCGCATTAAACTCATACTTGAAGTCCCTAAGGAAGGAGCAGGAATATACTTCAAAACAAAGAACTTGAAGATCTTGCCTGTGGCTGCAGGAGCCTTATGATTGTTTGATAAGCCTTCATTTGTCAGACGGGCAATCTCCTGCAGGTGAGTCATCGGGAAGAACATCATAAAGAAGTAGTACCAGGTAGTCAATTGGCGACCATTGTTGACCGCCAACATCACAGCTTGGACCAATACAATTGCCCACAGATGACTGAATGCTCCACTGCGTCAGTGCCACTGGGCTATTCATGGGCTACAGAGTTGCTTCCTGGTTGCTTAGTACCCACTCCACATAGATAACTTGAACTACGTCAGCATTCAATCCCTCCTCACAACGGATAATTGATTCTGTCGCACCCTCATCATCCTGCTCATCCTCGGCTGCTGCACTACTAATCCTGCCTAGCAACAGCACTCCTGACATTTGGTGTCGTTGGTGGTTTACGAGGAAGTCCTGCAAGGTCGAGATTGCCTTCATTGTCTACGCGACCAGGAGATGCTCTCGCTCCTTGTTCCTTGTTAAGCCTCCGCAGAAATGTCAGTGCTGCCTCGTGTCACCAAGCATGAGGCTTAACATACTTGACCTTTCGTAGTGACATCTTGCATCGCTTGATGTTTGAATCCCCACAGAAGTAGTGTCCGACCCTGCAAAGAAGTGTTCCTCTCCTTGATGACTTCCACAAGGATACCAGGAACATGCATGGTCTTTGCTTGTAACCCATATTGCCTGCTGCAGCACTCTGAAAGATTGATCACATGATGAGCCAATGCATCAACTGAAGTTCCAATAATCAGCCTGGCGTCATTTGGGAGCAACATTTAAGTTTAATGAAGCTTTGAAGCAGCAGAGAGGACTGGTAATTGCCATCAAGTGGTACGCGAGATGGTTTGACGAAAGAAAGGAATCAAGATATGCAAGAATTCAGTACCACCTGTTCCCTGTAATTTCTCAACTATCACTACGATTCAGACGGTCAAGATATGCACAGCACCTATGTTAACGACTACGCTCTGCACGACGGTGATTGCGGTTTTTATTGAATCAGATGGGACACATGATTTATCCATAGGTTCAAAAGACGTCATTGAATCAACAATCATCTTGCTGTAGAGTTTAGTAGTTCGTCTTTACATCGTCTTTCTACCAGCAAAGCCCACATATTTTTTCAACCGGAACTCATATGTGACATTCAAATTCCATGTCATTGCTCTTCTTGTTATACTGTGACTTAAAGCAAACACATACGTCCCAATGGGTTTAAGACCATGCCTAACACATTGGTGGTGTCGATTTTGACAGAATGCAACAGCAAGCCCCATTTCAGCATGCGCTGAAATGTTTTGTTCATTAATGATTTTGCATTAAATAATGACATAAATAGCATAGAGGACACTAGTACCTAGGTGATTTCTTTCGAATCCTCCAGCCAGATATAATCTGTGTACATATGCATGTTGGCGGCGGGGTTACTGTGCGTGTATGTATGGCCGGTGAGGTATTAGCCCATTGCAACGGCCTCTTGAATCGCATGACAACATATCAAATTGGATTTCTTCCTGAAGATTGATTCTGGACGTTGCGAAGCGATTGTGGATCACAATCATGTTGTCCATCTAGACAAGGATGTATGATGGCCTGGACAATGCAACACCTATCAGGCATAACTGATATTGCTATCCTCTTCTAAGGCATTCAATTCCCGGCTTTAGTGCAATGAATTCTGCACCAAAAAGACTGGTTTTGATTGTGGTTTGTTTCTTTGAAAAACCAAATAAAAGGCCCAATGTTGAGGTAGATGATATGTGAAGTTCTTGATCGTCTGCTTCATTTGTCGCCTGCATGGTCAGAGTCAACAAACACGCGGAGATCTACATTCTTCCCTCTCACCTTTAGTGCAGTCGGAGGATCGGCTTCTGTTACGTTACCGTAGAATTCTTTCCAAGAACTACATTCATCCTTAAACAAGGACATGTCGGTTAAAGGGTACGTCGGATCGTAGACAATACGTGCATTGTGTTGCGTCTCAAGGTAGTTGAACATGTGAAAGATGGCCTCAAGGTGACCTTCTTCTCGAGACGTTTTCAGAAAGGACGATAGTTTAGGTACTTTGGTGACCTTCTTGAGACAATTTTAGAAAGGATGATAGTTTAGGTACTTTGGTGATACTGTCAATACGGGCAAGTTCATTGCAAACAAACCAAAATTTGGCACTGATAGAATATCATCTGTTCGGAAGACAAAGGTGGTAAAAAAACTAGTTCGGGTGCGTAATTAAAGGGAATCGGAGCCGTTTGTTCGTTGATCCCATTGTTGCAAGGGTACTAGTTACTACAACAGTGATCATCTTTCACAATCTCAGCGGCAGCCTGAATGTATTTGCTCAAGCTCATGCCCCAGCAAACTACACCAATCGGCATTGTCATCGGACAAAGCTTACTAGCACCCAGGTTATCCTCAGGGTCTCCAATTGAGTTAGCTTTTGTTTTGAAAAAATGGTCAATCTCTTTCAGCCAGGTCTTTCATCCTGTATCATGTGCTGAATAATGCAAAACAAGAAATAGAAAAAAATGAGTGAAGAACAGAAATAGTCCCTATGGATGATAATTCTGGTGGAGACGGTTCAACAACAACCCGACAATTGAATATGGAAGGTTCTTTTGGACCCAGGGTGTATGCATTTGTTTTTGAAAAGGAGTATACTACAAAAATGGGCCACCGCCAATTAACCTTCAAGAGAACAAAGGGCTATGACACTCAGAGGTTAAGCAATGTGCAATTCATATGTAGTAGCGCTCCGGGAATCAACCCTACAGGAGCTTTCTTAATATCTCCAAGCAAGTAAAGGAACACAAGGCTTGGGTCCATGACAACGAAAGTGTTCGACATGATGCCATTCTCGGTCATGATCTGAATGAAAAGTTGACATTTGTTGTTCGGATGGTTCCATGAGAATGGAAGGACAAGTTGTGTTGATAAAACAGCAAGGAGAAATGCCAACATTTTTAATCAGAAAATCTCGATTGACAAAGTATTTAAACAACATTTAAACCAAAGTCAGAAGATACTGTTACGATCTGCACTGAGGGGAAACGACATCTTATTCAATTAACGATTGAAGAAGCAAGTACAGGGGAAAGAAACTTCATTTGGAACTGCAAGAGGACTCTCACCCTACAATACAATGAAAAAACATTTCCTGTGCCACAGACGCAGACGGAGGTCTTCAAAATGGAGTGTGAACAATTGGTACTAAAGGAAGACGTCATTGAACCCATTGGAGCATCAGAAGATGCTTGTCCAACTTTCATCATTCCAAAGAAAGATGGCACAGTGCCATGGTGCATGGGTCTCGGATTTTTGCGAGCTGAATCAGATGTTGAGGCTACGAGTGTATCCATTGCCAAAAATGCAAGATGTGTTGCATCGGCAACCCAGTTACAAATTCTTCATGAAATTGACATTTTACTGTGCTGTTAAACATTCGAATCGGACGACTTGAGTAAGAACTTGTGTGTTATTGTCACGCCCATTGGTATATTCTGCTACAGCAAGAATACCGATGGGAGTCTACCAGGCTCTGGAAAAGATGCAGAGAATCTTCCAAGACATGCCAGAAGTCGAAGGTTTTCTTGACGGTATTGCAATTTTCGCAAATTGTTATGTTTCTCACATGCTTATTATAAAAGAAGTGTTTTGACACTACGACAAAATGGTTTTACAGTTAACCCTTTGAAGTGCAAGTCGGCAGTGCAAGAAATGGATTGACCGGGATACTGGTTGACAACGCAAGGGCTAAAGCGAGCATGGTCGAAAAAAAGTACAAGCGACGACACAGAAACTTGAGCCTTCAAAAAAATTACGCCTTCGAAAAATATTAAACAACTCCGACATTTCATTCAGGCCGTCAATTACTATCGCAACATGTGGCCTCAACAAGCTCATCTTTTGGCTACATCACTAACAAGTCTAACGGACAAATGACACTTCTAGATGACAGCGGAACATCAACAGGTATTTGAATGCATGAAAGTAGTACTTGCTTCCAATTGTATGCTAGTATGTTATCCTGATCACAGCTTACCTTTCCATATTGACACAGACACATGTGATTATCAAATGGGTGCACTTATCATGCTTCAGAATCAACTGGTTGCTTACTATTTTCCCCGCAAATTGAATCCAGCTCAACGCAACTAGCTACACTACGATTGAAAAAGAACTACTTTCAGCTGTCGTTGAAGTGCTTCGCAAATTCTGCACAATGTTACATGGCTGTGATCTCACCATTCACAAGGACCAGCACATAAGCCTCACTTATTCCAAGTTAAACACTCAACGAGTGTTGGCGACTGCACATCAAAAGATTATGGCCCCAAGTTTACGTACTATCTAAGGGCTACAATAACAACCTCACTGAATTTCTGAGTCGACTTCCAATCGCGGAAGGGAAGGAGACTCCGGGACCTTACGGACCGGCGCAAGGTCACCAGAAGTTGCGCAACAGAACAATTCTGACTCGATGTTTATCTTGGACAAACTTACTGGGCCCGCTGACGTTTTTTCTGGTGAATATTGTTCCACAGTATTCGATGACGCAGTGCTATTCAGATTTAACAACGGTAGCGTATCGTGACTTACCCTTGGATAGAGGACCAAATCCAATTGACTTCATGCATTTGGAGAATGAACAGCGAAGACAAGAGGCATTACAACAACTGCTAGAATTTGACCCGACACGGGCGATAGATGTTGCAACGTTTTGGAACAACAGAGAGGGGCGTGCTATCACCCTCTGGGAACTCACAACTTTCAAATCATTTTACTGGACGTCTTAGTTGAACGAACAATTTCTTGGTATTATTGAATGCTACTACAGTATTGGGAAGCGGATAATCTTCACTTGACAATGGAGACACATTTTTGTGCAATTGGTTCAAAATCACGCACAAAAGAGATAGAAAAGACCTGCAGCAATAGCCGGAAGTATAACTCATCAGGACAAGGTTAGGGACAGTTGGCCGCAAGAGAAACCCATGGGGCACAGCGATTGATAATATTGCTGGACATCGGGAAATTCTTTTGCCACGAGGTAATGACGTTTTGTGAATATCACGCTGCCTGCTAACAATGATTGACACAGTCACCAATTTGACAGAAATATTGAGAGTACCTAATACGATGACCACTAAAGCAGCACACTCATTTGAAATGGGCTGGTTATTCAAATATCCACAACCAGTTTGGGTGATAGTACATGATCAAGGTACAGAGTTTATGGGGAAGATTTTCAGGCACTCCTACGACAATGGGAATTCCAAACGCAGCACCTATTGGAGTACGCAACCCTCAAATTAATGCCGTGTGTGAAAGAATGCATCAGGTGGTATTTAACATTTTGCGAACCTTACCTCATACTAACCCTCCAGCACAGGAGGAAATAATGAACGCGAAGGCGATGATTGACTACGCTCTACAAGTGGCAGTATATGCGATGAGAAGGACAGTGCATTGTTGGACATTGGGAATATTGCCTGGATAGCTAGCTAGTGTTTCAAAGAGATATGAATTACCTTTTGCGGCGGATCTGCTGACCTTACAGAATGAATGACAAGAATTGATTGATAACCATTTACGATGGGAGAACTATAAAACTTTGACTATCAACCAGGACAATGGTGACGGAACTTGTAACAAATCCGACTTAGCTAACTCGCAGGAACGCGAACGAAAGGACCCTATCAAGTGGAACGAGTGCACTTCAACGGAATACTAACTATTCGGAGAACTGGCTGAAAATACGATTGACCGCATTAATAGACGGTATGTCCGACCCTTTTTTATGGCCGCTGGGGACAACCACCAAGGTCCGGTGGAACCTCACTTAGGAGTGAGGAGTAGGCTCGCCTGTTGAAGTGCGTACTTGGCAGTTTGCCAACCTACAACTTCTAAGTTTGCTCCCAGTGGGATTAGGAAAATGTCACTACTAGGCTCTATCTCTCAGTCCTTGGAATGGAAGAGTGCAAGAACCGGAGGCCATTGCCTTAGTCTTGAGTTCGCAGGAACTAAGAGCTCGAGGCTTCAGCATTCATGTGTGATCGTCGCCGGTTTATGTTAACGTTATAAAATAAGCGACGACAGGCGCGATGAGAACAACGCTCATCGTGCTCAGTCTCTTCTTTTTTAACAACTTTTAACTTAAGACTACATGTACCTTCAAGGTGGAGCACAGCCATATGCGTTGTACATGTACTGTACAGACTACAGACTACAGACTACAGACTACAGACAACACAAACATTTTTCCAGATTTGCACCGTAATTCCGTGATATCCTCAGCTCTGAGTAGTAAGTAGTGGCATACTAAGTACTACGTCGTGTGCGTACAAAAAGTACGGTACTGTACATAGTGTATGGAGTGTACTGCATAGAGTGTGGAGTGAAGAGTGTACAGTTTACAGTAGAGTGTACAAGACTCCTACATAATACATATAAATAATACGTGTATGACGTATCATAGATAAACACTGTATATGCATTATGCTATCGAGGGGCATATGACATATGGCATTATCTCATACATACAATTCTCATATGTGAATCAAGCAGCCAATAGAAAGCAAGATCTTGAAAAAGTGGTGTCTACTACTGTTACTGAGCAAATTTTGTGGCTTTCACACAATCTCGAGAAGGGGTATATTCTTAGGTGGATGTAAAGCAGCATCATGCAGCTCAACAACAAGCACATCGTATGCGGCCGGGGACAGCGAAACTACAACAATGAAGGGAACAGGATCTGTCGTCGAGTTGTGGAACGACGCCTCGCACAGTACATGGACAAGGCTACGGGACGAACTGCCAAGACCAAGTTGGTCGACGCGACAACTAGGGAGCTGTTCAAGATGAATATGGTATTTGTCACGAGGACGAGCGATGGTAGTGACTGGGTGAGGCTAAGCAATGGTAAAGCACGAACTAAAGTCGCTCATCTGTTTCGCGACGCCTCTCGTCAAGCCCGCCGTTACAGTGATGGGAACTTCAACTCGACCAACGCCGGGGTAATGCCATCCGCATCTGACTCAGATGAAAGCTGGTCACTCTCGTCAATCTTTTCCTCGGACGACGAGAATTTCGTTGCTGCTCTATCTGACTCGGCGTTCAACAACGACGCAGTAGCGTCACCATCTACAATGTCGAACCCAGATTTCGAAGACGAGAATAGCTCAGTTGCATCGATTGGTGCGATTGGTGCAATTGGCGCAAGGTCCAGGTACAAATTATCCTCTCAGCAGCAATATCTTCCGGACGTCGTGAATTCTCCTGATAGTCTGGGTCCACCTTTGTCATTGGAGACCGACTATCCAGGTGCATTAGAGAGCACATTTATTGATAACGAATTAATGCCCTACTCAGCTACTCGCAAGGAAATTGCACGAAGCGTCGTCGTTAATGAGCTGGAAGCTCATATCGGAGATTCTCAAAATATAAGCCACAAGGGAAGCCTGCCGGAAGCAAAGCTTTTACGAAGTATTTCCCTGTTACCAGATGGTGATTTGGACACTCTCTGTGGTTGAGCATGTTGAGGACCTGCGCATGCTCGTTGAAAGAAACAATGATTTCGAAGTCGAATCAGATTTGCTTCCGTCCGTCTGGCTGCTATGAATGCCAGATTTCGTCCGAGCCGTCCGGCGAAAACAAGCAAGAAGTCAACTCCCTACGATGGTGTTCTCTGATTTATAGGTAATTTAAGGTGACTACATATACCAGTCTATCACACCCCACCTTCTTCATCGGCATTCAATTGAAACCATTCGTGTGGTTCAGGCATCAGCCATTTGTGTTCACACGTAAGCCAGTGCCTTGTGAGATATGGTCATACTGGTGTGATTATGACGAGAATCCTTGGTTATGGGAACCTGCAATTGAGTGGCAGTGAAGCGGATGAAGGAGTGGTTCTGTTGGATTTCGTGTTCATGAGCATTGCAGAACATTGTTGAGAGGTGAATGTCTGCTGGTTCCCACCCCCGACCCTGCCCTATAGTCTAGTTGATAGATCTACGGTATGGAGATGCGCAGCGTTATTATACCGTACAACTAGGTTGCAAGGTACCAATTAGCTAATTAGTACTGAGTACTCCAGATCTAGCTACATTAGTGTACCCTACTAGATTGTGAGGTGTGAAGACGAAGAGCAAGTACAAGCATAGTGCGCAGTGCTCACAAAACATGAAGCGTTCAACCGCCCTTCCATGTTTTTATGAAGCATGATATGTGGGAGCCCGTCGATGTCCCCTTGTCGAGCCGAAAGATGTGGTAAGAGTTGCACGATGTCACAATAGAGAGAGTATAAAACAGGTAAAATTGTGCTCAGTTCTCCAGTAGGTCTTTGATCTCCCGAAATTCACGACGTCGATTTATTTAGTAAGCTCGATCGGCTCCAAACGGGCTTTGGAATGGGACATTGTTGGGAAAATCCGGATCTTTTCTTGTAGACCTAGCTCTCTATGTTCTATGTGTTCTTATGTCGTAATAAGATTTTTGAGGGGAGGCCGTGTATGTCCCCTAATCGAGCCGATCGAGCTTCTCTAAAAAAATCGACTTTATAAATTATATTGCAAACTAAGTTACGCATCAACTTTACCTACGAATCTCAGACTGCTCCTCTGAGGATAGAAATACCCTTCACTGTACCAGTACTAAGTAGAACTCAGTACTCCGGTACACTAGTGCAGGTCCTGGCCGGCTCGATTAGGGGACATACACGGGCTCCCTCATACTCCGAGTTCCGTATCTTACCAAACATTTCATGTGCGAAGGAACTTTCGTGTGTGTGGAAGATGGAAGATCAAAAAGGCTTTTGCTTGCGACAAAGACCGCGATCGTTCAAACCTGAAATGGTCAGTTGCATGAGGAACGCACGCGCTACGTCCTTAACACTACCCGCCTTAATCATTTACTTATTTAGGTGGCTGCCGGTAGTGTTGGAAGCGACAAAGTCCGCAATCATTCTAAACATGAAATGCTCCGTCACACCGAACTCGAGTTCCAACGAGCGTAGTTCGGAAGTTACAGAGTACCAGTCCTACAGTACAATCTACTGCCTCGTACAGAGTACAGTACAAATATCTCTATCCGCGACAATAACGTTACTACCGGTAGGTCCGCCAAGAAACTACGGTAGGTAGTAGTGTCCTGTGTCCTGATCTGGCAGATCGTAACTTATCAATCCTGCAGCTACGGCTAATGGACATCCAGACATCCAGCAACCAGCAACACACCAACACACCAACACACCACATCTCTGGTCAACGTTTCTGTACCTTGTACTACCGTAGTGTAGTGCTGTGTAGCGCCACGTATGTACAGTACAATGTACATGAACAATATACGAGCAACAAGCAACTTTATCCGGATATTGCTCACGACACTCTTGATTCTCTTCATATCCATCAATCTGGCTGTGAAATTATTGAATTGCTGGCTCCTTACAACTGCTTGGTTTCAACAAATCTCATAGATGCTAATCTTATCAATGATGTGTGGAAGATCCATACTGTGGAGCCCAAGTCTGCTTCTATTGGAGAATAATGCAAAGATTTGATGGTTCAAACTTGATAGGACTTTCCTGTATCACATTCCGGAATAAGTTCAGCTTCAGATGATTATTCATCAAAAATCAAGGCAGGCTACAAACTCATTCATCTTCATGATGCATCGAAGGAGGCCAATGTTATGGACGCAGATGAGATCTACTCACGACCAAAGTATGGCTACCACATCAGTAGTCAACATTGAAGCCACAGGACAGACCAAAGAAACTTTGAATTGGATTGGGCAGGAAAGTTGAAGACTCACCTGGAGTTCTTTTTGAATGAGGGCTGCATGATCCAAGATAATTAGACGCTTGCACTTTGATAGGAAAGAAAATTCTTCAATACAATTTCAGGGAAGAGCTGTGACTTTGCAATATTTACAAATAGTAACCTCATAGTTTAGATGGCTACATCTATGTTGTTTGGTAAGCCTCAGTGGTGAGGTCAAGGGTTCGATCCCCAAGAAAAGCCAAAACCTGTTTATTCATGATCCCTGTCCCTTGCAGTCTATGTGGATGAGCCAGGGAGCGCTGCAAATCTGGCCCTTCGTAAAGTACTGGAGCGTTGTTCAGCCTCTTATTAGATCAAATTCAGTCGTTATGATAGGGGCTGCTCAGAGGAGGGACTCCCTGTCAAAACAACTCAGTAAGAGAAATCAAGGCAACAAATTGTTTTTGGACCGTAGGAAGTCACTGGCAAGCACCTTCTGCCACACATGCTTGAGGAACATGAATTCTCCTGTTTACTCATTTTCTCACTATTTGCCTGTTTTATTCTGTTGTTGTCCACAACGGCAATGCAAGTATTGCAACATTTTTGACTGTCACATTCAATTTCAGAAATGCATCCTTAATGGTGCCTCCTGGTGGCATCAACGGCATAAATTCATAAAATTGTCCATGACAGAATTTTTCAACAGCGGATTTGGACCAGAAATGATGTCACAGCAATCCACACTTGCACCAGCTTCCCCGGAATTCTCTTTAGGAGGAAAGCCTATTGATGATGCAATTTCTATTTTTGCCAATACCAAGAGGAAGTAACTTCATTCAGAGAATAAGATACTCATAAGTCAGCATGAGGATTCAGTTCATTTCTTGTTCGACCATACATTCGAGGAGTTGGTGGAAAGCATGAAGGGATTCTACGTGATCTGACAATCATTGTTTCTAAACCTTATGACAAGCTTTGCATCAAGAATTTGCTTGACTTCCTCCACAGATGGGAACCTCACCTACTCCCAACTATTTGACTACATTTGGCAATGGTCGTGTTCTCATAGTGTAATACATATACTCAGATGGCCTATCATTTGGATGGTGTGTACACAGATGCTCATTTGCTTTCAATCATGCCATCATATCCTCATAACCTAACTTCAATGCACCACCCAAAGGCAACAAGAAGCAAAAATGAGGAATCATTTTCAACAAGAAAGCGCAAGAGATAGAAAATCATGAGGTTGGTATAAGACTCCCTGGACTTCTACCACCTTGTCAATTTCTCAAACAATGCAATACTATATGTGAGGACGTCATATATTGCCTAAAATTCACTGTTGCCAGCAGCTATTCTTTCTTCTTCTTGTTTGTTGACAAATTGAATCCTTGAGCCTTTTGGTTCTTATGACTGATAACACCACCATAGGTGATCATCGTTGTTGTTTCCATACCCAAACTTGTCATGACAACTGGATATTGATTGTTTTTGTTTCCATACCACAATTTGTTGTGACAATTTGGTATACTCCAATCTTCTCCTACATAAGGCAATAGGGTGCATAACATGCATAAGCAAAACGTGCTGGGCAAAGCCCGAAAATTGCGGATGATGCGCATTCAGCCAAAAAGAGTTCAGAGCAGCCACAAGGATTTCTTCTTCTTGGTTGCCCAGAATTCCCAGAAGGTACACAGAATGTTCACTTAAGGAAGCAATTTGCTCACATGGTTTCCTCACAATCTTGCAGGCATGATGTGTAGCTTTCCAAGATTCCAGATTTGGTGAGTGTTATTATGGCTGCAATTCTTGTTGTTTCCATTTCTTGTGAGCTGAGACTACCACCTTATAGAGATGCATCATCACCCTAGCTGACAATGCCACCACATCACTCTGGAGGAAATAGGGGACACCTGGTGTAACATGCAGCATAGATGGCAACAGCAGCAACAAGCTTCTGCATTAGCCAAAAGTTAAGGCATTTCATGTTTGGAAATCGGACACCTGGCACAAGCATTTTAAGTCTCATAGGTGTGCCGTGTGCTTTGACTGTGGCTTTGTCAACCATACACAAAAAGAGGCAAAGTCTCAGCACAAGGATGATGATGTGGTGTAATAATGTTGAATTTGCGTTCGATGGTGTTCAGGAGCAGCAAAAAATTGCCACTGCCACCCACTTACTGTAGGGTTTAGTGAAGACATCTGATCGAGCTGTAGACAACGTAACCCCTTTAGTAGTACTCGGAGTACTCGAGTGCTTGTACTCCAGTGAACATGCAGTCTTGAGCTCTACTAGCAAGTAGGAACTCGTAATACATGTACTGGCGGTAGTCTGACATCTACTGTACCGTATAAACTCGAAATACAGAGGTCTGTTCCGTATCAGGTACAGTGCATAGTATGCTCTGTACGAGGCACACGTAGAGATGTTGGATGTTCGTTCCGGGTAACTCTTTTCTCCTTCGAATGACATACTGTATGGCTACTCCAGTCTGGAGTAGTGCCAGGTAGTACTGCATGCATATGTCATAGTAGCGTCGTCTTGTCGCGTTGGGGCGCGTAGCATTTCCTACATCGTCGACAGTCAATCGTGCATGCGACATTCATATGCGAAAGAACGGTCCGAGGTGGCAAAGTTCCCGTTTCCAAAACAACGTGCAAATTGTACCAGGTGTTACATATTGATAAAAGTACAAGTACCGGGCAACCTTCGGATGGCCGACACTTATACTTGTCAAAGTTGTGGGTTCTGCCGTCGCGATGTCGCAACTGTGAATGAATTGACCAATGGAATTGGAGGAACACTTTTGGAAGATCACTTTCTGTTGTACTCAACCTTTTTCACACAATCTCGAGCACGGGTATACTCTAAAGTGGATGCAAAACAGCAACATGCAGCTCAACAACAAGCACATCGTATGCGGCCGGGGACAGCGAAACTACAACAATGAAGGGAACAGGATCTGTCGTCGAGTTGTGGAAAGACGCCTCGCACAGTATATGGACGAGGCTACGGGACGTGGCGCCAAGACCAGGTTGGTTGACGCGACAACTCGGAAGCTGTTCAGGATGAATATGGTATTTGTCACGAGGACGAGCGATGATAGTGACTGGGTGAGGCTAAGCAAAGGCAAAGCACGAACTAAAGTCGCTCATCTGTTTCGCGACGCCTCTCGTCAAGCCCGCCGTTATAGTGATTGGAACTCCAATTCGACCAACGCCGGGGTAATGCCGTCCGCATCTGACTCAGATGAAAGCTGGTCACTCTCGTCAATCTTTTCCACGGACGACGAGAGTGACATTTATGGTCATTCGGACATGGAGTTCAACGACGACGCAGCACCGTCGCGAACGACAATTTTGGACTCAGATTTCAATCACAAGGTCGCCCTAATTGCTTCGATCGATGCCATTGATGCAAGGTCCGGCGACAACTCTCCCTCTCAACAGCAACATGTTCTCAACGTCGTTACGGCTCCAGACAGTCTGGGTCTGCATGGCTCATTGACGATGAAATATTTGGATGCCATGGAGAGCGCACTAGATAAGTTGCTGATCCACTCATCCACGAACAACCTGTCGGAGCGAAATCACATAATGCACGAACTGGAAAGAATATTTGCTGATTCTCCAAGTGCAGTCTTCCTCGGAGACCATGAGGATGACAAATTCGGGCGACGTTTACTCATGGATGAAGACAATGACGCCTGGTCTCTCTCGGGTGTAGAGCATGTTGACCACCTATGCGCACTGATTGTAGACGGCTGCGATAATGATTTCGATAACTGAGACTGCTTCCACCTGAGGGCCAGTTATGAAGAGATGGCTACCCTGATGGTGGCCAAAGATTTTGGACTTGATATCTTTTATCGAAGGGCGAGAACGAGAACGGAGTTAAGGTATTGTTCTCTAACTAGGATCCATTTATGTATACCGCAGGGCTAGCTGCTGACACCGAAATCGGCGTTAGGCGTTTTCTCAATGCGTTGCCTGCTGTGGTCATGTAATAAGGTACGAAGACTAATTGCTCGAAGCGGATTATCGAGTAGTGTTTGCAACAGATGCAGGCAGTTGAACCACTGGCATTGCCACAATCATCAAATTGCTTAATTGCGAGATTAGTTGTGTATGCATTAGCTCGGATGCACAGTGCAGTAGTTGTGGGGTATCGCTGAGAATTGCCTTGGGTCATATTCTTAACAAGAGCGCGTACTATTGAAGACGTGGGAATGCTCACTACTTGTACTTCGATTGCATTACTTCATGCTCCAAAATCAAGCATCGAAATACGTCATAAAGGAATTCAAAAAGTCTGCATGCATTCATTTCACCGACTATTTCCAATGAGTAGTAGAACCAAATAACAGTGCGTTATCACGACAATTTTCTTCAAGTCCAACAACCGGATCCACGCGCAACTATAAAGTAAACACAAAGGTTGGACATGAATATAACAGATGATTATGCACCACCGACTGTGGATCACACCAATTGCACCGATAGTGCGTTCGGATCTATTTCGAATTGTCGCCCAACTTTCGCAAGTTGTGCATACATTACCGTGTCCATGTTTCATGTTATTGTCACCACTCGTTCCACGGTAGTAGATGAGATCTCACCATGCAACAGGTAACCATTGTCATGAACTAAGACTTAGTCAGACCATAAAAGTTGCCAGGGGAAGAGGGGGTCTGACACTGACGCAGCTGCCAGAAACATAACAAGTACCACCTGCCACCTGCCACGTGTCAGTATTGCAATAAATGCTCTTGAAATGATCGCCGATGATCCGATGATCCGATGATCCGATGATCGATGATCGATGATGTCGATGACATATCATATATCACTGCGGTAGTGGGTTCCTCACAACTGATCGGAGTAGTATCGTTTAAATCCGTACGCAATGGAGGAGAACTCTTACCTTGGGAAGATTCGGAAACGATAAAGTAGTAAAACGATAAACGATAAATTAATGTGATTACCCGTACATGTCCTCATACATTCGCTCCTCATACCGTACATTATTTCGTACCGTACCGTCTATATTTGAACGGTCCCCGTAAATCGTTTATGTACTCAGCGTAAATGATTTAAACTTCCGCGAACCTGGTCAAGATGTACCCACGGACAACGCCGCGCCAGGAGGTAAAAAGGCATCGCTCGTGCGAAAACCAATAACCTAGGGTATATCAATACATGATATGTCGACAAAGTGCACGTCGCCGATCGGCTGTCAATACCTTAGTAAACAAGTCCGCAAGATTTGTCATACCGTCCTCCTTCCCGACACGTAGAATCTTTGCCGCAACGGCCTCTCGAATCACATGGTAGTTAATCGCATTATGTTTCTTCGCCAACATGGACTCTGGAATAGTCGTATTTTTCACAACGCCATTATTATCACAAAAGACGTTCGCCGGTCCGTCGATAGGAACACCAAACATACGGAGTTTATAGCGTAATGCCACAATCATATCCTTCGCCGTTCGCAACGCGACAAACTCGCTACCAAAACTTGAAGACTCCACAGTATTTTGTCGTTTGGAAAACCAGAGTATCGGGGCGTTTTGGACGTAAATAATAATCCCCGTATGGGACCTCCGTGTGATCGCATTGCCAGCATGATTGGCATCAACAAAGCATGATATACTTACACTCTTTCCTTTCGGTTCAGGCATGTTCGGTGGCATCTCTTCGCAAACGTCCCCGTAAAAGTCACTCCAGTCAGCGTCAGAATTAAACACTCGTTCGTCGATAGTCGGGGTTTTGGGGTCAAACACAATGCGCGCACCATTCTCATGTTTCTTCAGATATGCAAAAATATGGTAGATCGCTTCAAGGTGTCCTTTGCGTGGTAATGCCTGATGTTGTGAGAGTTGTGACAATTCAACAAATATATCAATACGTCCGAGCTCAATTGCCCAACGCAATATTCCAACGAGTTGCAAGAAACGCGAGGCTAATTCATCGTTCAATTCAGGTGTCACATCCAGTTCCGGCTTATAACCACTTGGGAATGGGTTTCGCGCTGTGGACTTCAATGTTGCCGTCGGATCATCTTCGAGGAGAAGGGCTTCAACCACTTTGATAGCATTCTTCACGTATGTTTTACTCCCCATAGACCACTCCACCTTACCGTTTGGCAGCTGTACCTTTTCCATGTTGGCACCGAGGTAAATGTCGGGTTCTTTCACGCTCTCCGGTTTTAATTCATAAAGTTTTCCCAGGTCGTTCATAGTTACCTTCGGGTCTTTCGCAAAGATGAGGATGTCATCAACGTATACAAGGATCATATCATAGTGTTGAGTGCCGGCGCTCCGAATCCACGTCGGGATCTGCCCTGGTAGAAATGAAATTCAAGTCACGCAGCGTCGCGGCTAAATCAGCTCGCCATGCGGCACCTGATGATTTCAGGCCGTAGAGTGCTCGAGTAACAATCAATACTTTACCTTGGTCTTCGCCGGTCTCAATTCCCCTTCGAACCATATCTTTTCGACACTTCGCATTAAGATAAGCATTGGTAACGTCGCCGGCCAAGACATCGAGGTCGTTTAGACCGGCAATCAAAAACGCCAAACGCACGCTGTCTCGCGAGACAACGCTCGAGTATGTGAGCGAACCCGGTGTGTCCGTGGTGTGTCCACCTGCAACGAATCGCGCTTTGCGCGTGAAGTCCATCTTTATATCAAATATAATATGGCACCGTATCTCCTGAAAACCAATCAAACTCGGAACTTGACCAGATCGCGCTTGTGCCGGCGAAACGTTATCGATCGGCTTCCACGCAACTTTAACCTTACCCATTTCTTTGCTTAATGCCTTACGCCAAAAGTCAGTACCACTCTCATCATCAATTGCAAGTGCTTCTTCCACGGTCTTAGGCAGCCGAATACCAAACTTATGTGTTGTTCTCCAATATCTCTTAACCTTTGCGACAATTCGGTGCCTCTTACGGAGGACAGTGGGGACCCACCAGTTGAAGGCGGGTTCGTGAGCAATATTATTAGTCACAGCATACTCAGCTATCTGCACAGGGTACGAATCTTTGATATCTTTCAGCGGTATCCAATCGGACGATCCATCTTTCCACGAAACCAAAAGGGACCAACCGCGAGTAGTAACTTTCGGAACTCGATTCCCATTTCTACTCATTACGAAGCCATCCGCCACGGGAATGGCAGAATTGTCTGACCTGTGATCTGTAATCTCCTGTAATAATTGGAACTGTCTTCCTTCCGAGTCCACCTGTGCATACATGCATTCCGCGATCACGTTCGCGAAATAATTTTCAGTGGAACCATCCGTAAACTCGACAACGTATTCGCGGGTATCAAACAGAGGGTTAGCGTGAGCTCGACCGATCGGCTCGCCAGATGTTCCTTTCGCACGTTTGACAACACGTCCTTTGCGTTCAGTCCCCGTTCCGACGTCAAAGATCAATTCGGCATTCAAATACTTATCCATAATCTCGTCGTTTATATCATCGGCCTCCATTGGCGCAGGTGTTGTCATGTCATCATAATCGACGTCAGGTTGGGGAGCATCAACAACGTCGGCCAGCTCATCTTGAATATAAAAATCGTTTGTCTCATGTATTACAAAATCACGGTCCGATAATCGTTCTTCAATGTCACGATCAAAATGTTCGATTTGCAATCTGGTTTCGTCGTTGACATAATCCTCGCGAACAACATGTTGTACCGTAGTACGTGCAATTATCTTACCAGTGTCGAGGAGGAGCCAATAACATAAGTCGCTGCCAACGCGGTGGGCTACGCCAAGCCAACGTGCAAGTCGTCGTCCAGAACCGTCAATTTCGATCTTCTTGTGATCGTAGAACCATACTCTATCGTAAAACTCGAAGTCCAGCCATTCGGAGATGTCTGGGTTTCTCCTGTTACAAGTTCAATGCCAGTCCTCTGATGCGGGCCGCGTGGGATCCTGTTGAGAATGTTAGATTCGTAGACGAGGCCATAGTCCCATAACCGTGGAGGTACTTTACGTTTGAGCATACGATTTCGCCAGCGCTTTTTCAATTCACCGATTTCGTTCTGCAGCGTAATTCTGATTGGATCGCCCGACCTCGGATCGCCTCAAGCGAATCTTCAAACGATGGACTTCTTTCATGAATTCCGTTTTAGGTCCAACCATTTCTGGTGCACCGTCAGAAAGTAAGGAATCGGGAATACCAACGTCGTCAGCAAACTCCGTCAATGCGTGAGCAACTTTGGACTTGGAATCCATTGGGTGAACCGTTGTAAATTGACCATTCGTAAACACCTGAGCGCATACGTTACCCTGAATTGACACTACCTTTGAAAATAATGTGTCGGTGAACCAGTTTCCATTAAGGCGTCGACGGTTTAAATGTAGGTGATCAACACGGTAGCGTCTGTGCAACGGGTGCACGGCTGTACGAATTCCACGTTGCGTTGTGACTTGCAGGGTTTTCTTAGCTGTGTCAATTCCGATGTTCCATTTGCGACTCAGGTTCTCTGCAGTGATGCTCGAGTGTCGTTCACTTGAAAATGTCGCGCCTATCCCACTTACCGTCCCCGTAGGTGCGGCATACACTGTAATCGCCTGTACATAGAGAGACGAGATGCGACGAGGATCGAGAGCACAAGAGATTGTCGACAGCATGGTACCAGATTCGGACAGAGTACGGTGCGAAGCGGGCGAGGTGATGGTCGTATGCACAGAGCGACGGGGTGTTTGGGTAGCCGCCGGGGTGAGGAGATGCATATCAACGGGGTTCCAGGTGTTAGAGGTGAGTTCAACGATGTCAAGATGTTCCATTTCCCAGTCAGTTGGCACGCGTGATTCAAATACCAAATTTGGTCCAAGAGAGTGGAGAGGAATAAAGAAGTGATCGAGATCAATGCCGAGTTCGCGATGCGGATCCCAGGGGTCATCGCAGACTCCGTGGCCGTGCGCTCGTAACTGGTGAGGGTTAATTAATGAACAATGAAGGTCATTGCCGAACCAGAGGACCTGGTCGGCAACGAGGATAAGAGATGCACCACTTGTTGGACACGTGTAAGTTGTGGCACATTTGGCAATCGGGATATCCTGTTTTGGGGCATAGTCAGATGAAAAGGGTGCAACGGTACAATACTCGCCAGTTAGTTCGAGCAGGCGCCAGTTAGGGCCGGCGCATATGGTATCGGCGTGATTGTCAATTTCGTTGTGGCCAATCGTTCCTGGGGTAGTTGATGGTGAAGACACTTGGCGGGCGCCAGCACGTCGCGCACTCGAAATAATGGGCATGGCGGTGCGTCGAGTACTGGCTTCCGCGTGTCAGTTGGAGTTAGAATTGTTGTTGTAGGCCCCGCGGCCAAAACTGCGACCATTCTGAGAACCGCGGTCCGTTATCTCGGAGACGACAGAGTTTCCACTTGCCGTTGCGTTGTCATTTGACTCATTGTTGTTGTTGTTCGCGGAGGTTACGCTGCTCGAATTCCGGTTTGTCGACGAGTTATCCCCGGTGCGATTGTCACCGCGGCCACCATTCCTGCCGCTGCGTCCTCCGCCTTCGCGAAGCTGTAAGACGTAGGATCGCATTGTCCCGCGCTCCCATTCCTCCGCGGAGAAGTTGCGATGTGGATCTGTGATATCAACATTGTTTGCGTACGTCTTACGATACTCACCGCGACCACGTCCGCGATTATCACGGCCGCGACCGCTGTTCCGACCACCTCGTTGACCATAACGACCGCCCGTACGGGCGCGGCCGCGGCCCCCGCTTTGCCCACTGGAATTCGTGGTACTTACGTAACGTCTCTTATTCGTTGCAGAGTTCCTGTTTGCATAGTCGAGTTGCGCAGATGCGTGGAGGTTTGCGACAAGGCCGGACATGAATGTTACAGCTCCATCAAAATTCGACCGATAGCTCTGGAAAATGTTGATCTTGGCAGAGGTGATACTGGTATCGGAGGACCGAATGCCGCGCATCAAACAATCCACCTGTTGCTTACCAGTTAAAGCCTCACTTTTATCCTTGCTCAAGATGTAGAAATTCTCCTTCAACTTGGTTACGAAACGTTCGAAAGGGAAGACCTTCTCATCTTTGTAGTGGAGACGGGAAATTTCCTCCTTTGCCCTTTCAACACGTTTATTCAGCTCACCTGTTCCGTCGTAATGTGCAACCAAGGCTAGCCAGGCCTGCCTCCCGTTCGAGGTCCTGTCATGGGATTGGATCCAGGTCCAGGCATCGGTCTTGATGCAGGCTGATTTCAACAATGTATACACAAGTTTGTTATCGCGCTTAAAGTTCTCACCTGCAAGAGGGATTTGGTATCGCCTCTCCTCGTCGTCATCCATGGGCTCGTAATCATCATCAATCTCGGGTCGAACAACGTAATCGATCGGGAACTTGGCTGCCCCCATTGTGGCGCTCAACTTATTCACAAAAGCAATCTGCCAATTATCCCAGGCGAAATCTGTCTGGCACTTTCCAGGTTCAATCAAGTCAATGTCAATCTTACCGTAATTGTACTCCGATTCTTTTCGGTCCATCGCATTGGCCATTTCCTCTGGGGTCCACATATCCGGGTCAATATCAAGTCCACGATTAGCACTGTCTTTCACCCAATAGACCAACGCTTGCAATCTTTTGATCTGCATGGTACCAAGGATTACCCTACCAGTAGCGGCGCTTGACCTAGAGGCCATACGCTTGGCCATTTCCGTGACGTCAGTATCGCCACTCATGGCGCCAAACGCTTCGATATCAGACAAGCCTTCAATGTTGATGAAAGTCAAACGAGCCGCATTGCTCGCAATACCGCAAACCTGAAGGACACGGTGGACGGGATTCTCTACGACGAGTTCAAGAACGGGTGCAGCAGCCACAGCGGGTTCGGCGACAGGAGGCGCGGGGTCAGGAGCTTCGTCCATCTTGGGAGGGCGACATGCATGCCATGTTAGTGTAACTGGGCTATACTCGTATCCGGTCCATGCTACTACGAGCAGGTTGTGAGGTGGGTCACAATCCGGGCGGTACGGGGTGATCAGTCCCGACCTCAGCGGAAAACGCGTCACGGTGACCAGTGGTCAATTACATTAACGTGAGCAACTGGATACCGGTCGTTGACGCCCACCATTGCGGCCAGAGAAGATTCTTACGTGCAACGAATTTCCGAGTATCATATATCGTAACGTGCCACAGTATGTAGGTCATTATACGGACGATTGCGTAGAATCGTGGTATTTCAAGTTCACAATGTACATGGGGATCGATTGCAGTCAATTGCAAAACGTTACGTCAATAATACGCATTCCGATCCCATCTCGGTCATCCACAATCTTGTGGTGGGTCTGATAAACCGTTTAAATCCGTACGCAATGGAGGAGAACTCTTACCTTGGGAAGATTCGGAAACGATAAAGTAGTAAAACGATAAACGATAAATTAATGTGATTACCCGTACATGTCCTCATACATTCGCTCCTCATACCGTACATTATTTCGTACCGTACCGTCTATATTTGAACGGTATGATACATACCTACATACCCCACAGGATATCATACAGGATAGAGGACATTTTTTGTTCTACAGTATGCAGTACCCTGGTACCAACGTAAGCTACTACATGACGTACAGTACACAGTACCCCCATTGTTGTGCTCATTGCTCATGCCCCAGTATTGCAGTTCATCGCACGGTATGTTTTATACAGTAGCATTTGTGAAGCAACCTGTTTACAAAGAATTCAATGACTATTCCATCCAGTAGCGTTGAATACGTACAGTACATTACTACAGTAAGGTAAGACACTGTCGTTTCAACATAAATTACTGTCGATTTATGTACTGTACACCTGTAGTACATGTAATCCACGTAACAGTACAACAGTACCCCAGAGTGGTCATACTCCGTAACACACACACACACACACACACACACACACACACACACACACACACACACACACACACACACACACAGACGCACGCACGCACAAAGCAAATTTAAAAAGGAGTACTACAGTAGGATATATCCGAGTACTCGAGTATACAAGTAGCCTGTACAATATACGCTAGTAGTACTCGTATATGATATCATACCGACCTCCCGCACTTGTACAGTACATACCTTGTACTGTGGTCGTATGCATAGAGCAGGATCGTGACGAAAATGCTCCGTCACGGTGTGACGTACTTGTACCCGGAAATTCGGATCAAATGATGGAAAATCAGTTTTTTCGTGGCTTCTACGTCACTCATTTTCTCTCATTGCACCTGTCCCAGATCGATGTTTCATACGCGCTTGATCCGACAGACGACGGGGATCAAGTCCCGCGGAGGCAACTGAGGTCGTGGGTCGTGGTCCCAAGAACCAAAGGAACAGCGATTGAATTATACCATCATCCATTTCAACAATTATAAAAAAAGAAAACAACAAAATGGATGAAATCATTTCCCATCTTGACTCGACGTGTATCGCTAACGGCCGTGGTCAAGAACTTTACAACAAACAAGGGAACAAGGTTTTTCGAGACATCGTGTCATCCTATCGCGACCAATACACTGCCGGAACCAAAGCGAAAAGATCCGACATTGTGAAGGAGGTTTACGACAAACTAATCAATGATGGAATGAAGTTTGTGAAAGAAAGGGACGATGGTCGCTGGGTGGTGTTAGGTGTCGACGAAGGAAGGAAGAAGGTGGCTCATAGGTTTCGCGACCAAATTGCTAAAAAATCCAGCATCAAACTGGCGTCGAGGATTAAGCAAAATCCAGCAATTCAGATCAACAGGGATGAAATGGCATCGCGAAATCATTTCTTCTCGATGACAAGTGGCGAAAGCGGCCAGCACAACTCGAGTCCGACGTGGGTCAGTGCTTCGGGAGTAGGCAATCAACTCAACCGTCACAATGGTTTGCCTCCCAACTATACCTCAATGCAATCACGATCACATACTGACGAACATCGATTATCACGGCTTCGTAAAGAAGTTGACGAGCTGCTGCGATCTGATTGAGACAGGAAACCAACTTTTGCACAGCATGGACACCAAGGCGGCAAGTACGAAGGATCGCGTGATGTTCTTGGCGGCTCGTGTAACCGTTGTCCCTGAGAACAATTCAGTAGACTCTTTCATAGATATCTCTGATACTGCTCCAGTCGCCATCCTGCACAAATTCGAGGCTGGAGTGAATTGCACGTGATCCGCGGATGCAAGTCTCAGCACCAAAGCTATGGAGATAAAAAACCTCTATTAGGCACACAATGACTACCCGTAAATTGGAGCTACTCTAGTTGCTTGCAGCAGTGGCCTTGCTGAGGACGGCCTCAATGTTTTCAAAGCCATCCAACGTGCATTGTGCAGAATCTTTCTTGCCTCCTCCTTTTCCACCCATGCCTTCAGTGGCAGCATCCACCCAAGCCTTGCAGTCGATGTCACTTCCTTTCGGCGCAGCGGCGACAACCATGATACGGTCGGTTTCCGGGTCGCCACTTACCAAAAGAAGACCCTTCTCCTTGTTCCTCTTGAAAAAAGCAGCAGCAACACTTTTTGCCACCTTTCCGTCAATGCCGAAGTCGAACCGAAGGACAAGCTTCTGTCCTTCTGTTGCGTCCGCCAAATTGAGGGCCTCTTCGACAATGGAATCGGTCTGGGATGCAGCTTTCTCCCTCTTGTAGGCAAGAACGCGCTTCGAGAACTCCAAAAGAACTTCTCGAAGCTCCATCTTCACAACCACGGAAATTTTGGCTGCATTCACTTCCACTGTCAATAATTTGACCTGCTCTTCCAAGGCTTCTCCTTCCAAAGTGGCGGCAACCGCTACCTTGGCCAAGAGAGCTGCAGCATCTGCTTGGGCCTGCACAGCATCGGCCTTGGTGAAACCAACAACGCGGCGAATACCCTTCGCAATTCCCTCCTCGTTCAGCAAAACAAATGCTTCGGCTTCCTTCGTATTGGTCAAGTGCGTTCCACCGCAGAATTCAATACTGTATTCACTCCACATCGCATCCTGAGGGTTATCCAAGATGTCTTGCACTTTTGTGGTGCCAACACTAACCACACGGACTGGGTCGGGATAGGCCTCTCCAAAAACTGCGCGAAGGGCAGAGATCTTCTGAGCTGCCTCCAGAGGAGCAACGTAGGCTTCCACCGGAACAGCATTGTCAATGCGCTCTTGGCAAATTCTTTCAATTTCTTTGAGCTGCTCAAGAGTCAAAGGACCGTTCCATGAAAAATCAAATCGGAATTTTGTCTCGTCCACAAGCGAACCCTTCTGTTCAACAGTCACAGTAGAAACAGCGTTTCCTTGCCGAGCAGGTTCGGAGATCAATACCTCGCGCAAGGCGTAATTCAAAACGTGAGTCATGGTGTGATTTGAGGCGATAGGTCCGCGGCGTACGTAATCTACTTTGCAGGTGACGCTGTCATCAACACTGAAAGTACCCTCCACGATTTTCCCAATGTGAAGAACGAATTGTCCATACAGTTGTACATTCTCAACTTCCATAACACCACCGTTTGAGTTGACAATCGTTCCAGTATCGTAGATTTGACCTCCCGCCTCGGCGTAGAAAGCAGACTTGTCCAAAATGAGGCCAATCGCCCCATTTTCGGAAGAGGCGCTCTCAACGAAACCAATATTGTCCTCCGTTTCGTTCCGTCCGATGAACACTGCCTTGGTTGTACATCCTTCCAGATCTTCGTTCCATGTATACTTCGCAGAATCATCGGTTGCCTCAACGCCCTTGCCGACCAGAGCACTAGTTTGTTCGGCAACCAATCGCATGTCCTTCCCAGACCCAGCGCTCATCTTGGCCTTGTGTGCGGCCTGGCTCAATTCTTGTTCGGCCTTCATCTTGGCCTCGAATCCTTCCATGTCAAGCTTAAGGCCAACTTCTTCGGCCATTAGTTCCGTTAAGTCAGCTGGAAAGCCCATGGTAGTATACAAGAAGTGGGCATCGTCGGCACTAAAAACACCGTCAACTGATTGCTGTGCCATTTCGGTGAACTTGGTCAATCCCTTGTCCAGGGTACGACCGAACGACTCTTCCTCCTCCTTAATCACGTTTGTGATATGCAATTCTTTCTCTTTCAACTCTGGGAACGTGTTGCACATGTGATTCACCAAGGTAGGAACCATTTGACAGAAAAAGCCAAGTTCGGCGCCCAAGTTTTGCCTGCCGTAACGAACAGCGCGACGAAGGACACGACGGAGCACGTACCCACGACCATCGTTGGATGGTGTGGCTCCGTCCGCAATGGCGAATGAGAGAGTTCGAATGTGATCCGCCACAACTCGGTAGGCCATATCCTTGTAGCCGACATCATCCTTTCCGACACGTCCCGTATAAGGCTCAGCGCCAGTGAGCTCTTGAATTCTAGCAAAGATCGGAATGAAAATGTCGGTGTCGTAGTTGGAATCCACGTTCTGCAAGATCGAAACGAGACGTTCCATACCCATTCCAGTGTCGATATGCTGTGCTGGGAGAGGGCGAAGGGATCGATCAGCCTCGCGATTGAATTGGATAAAAACATTGTTCCAGATTTCAATCACGTCAGGAAGGTCAGCATTGACAAGCTTGCTAGCATCGCGACCACCGATACGATCGAAGTGGATCTCAGTGCAGGGTCCACATGGGCCTGTGGCACCCATTTCCCAAAAGTTGTCCTTGGCGTCAAAAGGAAGGACACGCTCAGCGGGCAAGAATTTGAGCCAAATTTCTCTGGCCTCGTCATCACATGGTGAAGACTCGTCACCACCAAAGTAGGTGGCGTAGAGACGGTCTGGGTTCAACTTAAATTCTTCTGTCAAGCACTTCCACGCCATTTCGATCGCTTCTTCCTTAAAGTAGTCTCCAAATGACCTTGAAACGAGTTTCGGGAGGGTTGCTGCATTAGACACCATGTCGGTGGAATCACAAACTAGCAACAAGATAGGTCTTTCCCATTCACACATGACTTACCAGTTTCCGAGCATCTCAAAGAAAGTATGATGGTACACATCCTTACCCACATCGTCCAAATCATTGTGCTTTCCTCCTGCACGAATGCACTTTTGAGAATTGACAGCACGAGAAACCTTGGCGAGTTCCAACTTGGGGTCGCATGTTCCCAAAAACTTGGCCTTGAACTGATTCATCCCCGCATTGGCGAACAAGAGGGTTGGATCGTCGTGCGGAACGCATGGGGAGGAAGGCCAGTAGACGTGGTCGTGCTTCTTCACGAAGAAGTCAATGAAAGTCGAACGGACTTTGTCCATGGGCCATTCCAGCTCCTTTTCAGTCTTTGTCTCTGACATGATGATGATATCTACGGCACTAGTCCAAGAAGCTATATTTTGTATCCTATCAACGGCTGGTAATGCTTAAGACGACTGTGTCGTTGTTGCGAAGTTGCTTCAGACGAGCCGCTCTACTAAATAAAAGGGCTCGTGCAGCAATCAAGATTCAAGGACAGAGTCGTTGATCTCATGCGGCGACGTTTGCCTCGGTTTCTGCGGCCGCTGTTGTACAGCGATTTTGGTACGTCCTTCACCCCTGCATGAACGTGGAGCTCGGAGACACTGTACAATACGATGTGTCATACGTCATACGTCATACATGTTCAAGGGTATGTGCGTAGTGCGTACCAGTTAAAAATGGCTTTGAGCCCTTAAAAAAAATTGAGCCACTAAATGGTGTAATTTTCACGACCTCTACAAAAAAGGTGCTCAATATCATTCTAATTACCGCTTCACATACGGCAATGACGTTCCTTGCCATGTGCACCTACTTTCCTTTGCAGTGCAAAACAGGCATTTTGGAAGCCGCGGTTTTGCTGAACGCACTGGATGTTGGTACCTTGGAGATTTTGCACATCTCAAATTTTCCACCATTGAGCCGGGCCACCAATTTTATGTAGACATTCCATGCAGTATTTTTTTTAATCATTGCGAGAAATATAGATAGCTGCTTAACTGTAGTTCCCACGTCATGAACTTCACGTGATGAGGTTTTGGCGTGTTACCAAATTGAGACGTAGAATCAGCGTAGCAGTACAAAGAAATTGGATGAGACGATGATGAGATTATGTTGAATGGGGTAAAAAAACTCAACGGACAAATATTGAAAAATATTCAGGTATATATATAAACGAGTAAATTGCTTAGAGCCATTAAACCGAGAACGACGCTTCTAAAAGCATCAATATCTTCATGAATTCTTTGTCCAGTATAGAAATGATTCAACCATGATGAAGCATAAAGCATGATCAACATGTGTGGCACTTGAAGTTGATTGCATTGCGTCAGATTTTCATTGAGAACTTTTTAGTCCAACATGGTGTTTTTTAATGACTCAAAGCCATTTTTAACTGGTACCAGGTATGTATACAGAGACGGGAATTTCTGAAAATATCAAACCCATGGGTACTGGGTACCCACGTAATGCTACGCTCACGGAAGTACCAGCCCACACCCACCCAGAACCCATACGATCTACCAAGACCTACCCAAACCCACCTAAACCCAGTAGTTAGTAGTGGAGTAGATGGTTCTACTACTACCGGTAGTAAACATCTACTGTCATTTTTTGCTATGATTTGCAGGCCACCCAGACCCACCCATGAAATCCTGAGCTCACCCAAAACCCACCCTTAACCCAATGGGTTTGGGTGGGCCGTGGGTTTGGGAGTACACCGTACTGGAGTACTGGAGTACTTCGAGTATGTACGATATTGCACACTACTAGGAGTATGGTAATACCTAACTACCATTAACCATGGTACTGCTACTAGTACATTATTATTGCCGGGTACAAGTACTGTATAACCGTGGGGTGCTTTGTACACCTTGTGCCTTTAGCAGATCGCAGGATGCAGATATACCAGCGTATGCATGAATAGCACGACACTTGAGAATCTCAAGACTGTTGTAATGTTGTAATGCACAGTCCACAGTACTTTAAGCGTAGTACTCCAGTAAAGTTGAACTGAATTAGCGCGAGCACAGTATCATCCTGCTACTTATTTCCACGCTCGCTCTGGTAGTAGAAACGAGCCCTTTTAATTTGTTGCTTTGGAACTTCGATTTGTCTTGGCGAGAAATAATCGCAGGACCTCGGAGTTATCGTTGCCATCGGACGATCAAAATGCACGGCTGACAACTAAATTTGTTGAACTGTAATATGGAACACTATAGGTTGTTCTAATACACTTGTGAATGACAGTCGCTTCCATCTATGACTTCATAGCGGTAGGCTCCAACGCTGCCCTTCCATCTATTTGCGACGCTGTTTGCAGTATGAATACTCCAAAACGGTCAAGACGATCGTCATCGCAAACGATCTGGTCTTCGACGTTGGTCGCCTTGCTATTTGGGTTTACGTTTGGTTGCATCGTCTCCGCCACTTTCCTCCTGACCATTAAATTGGAAGGAACCAACTCTCAATACACGGCCCCTTTCGCTGTACGAAGCCAATCATTGAACGAACACCCTCTAGTGTTGGATCCCAGCTCTTTAGAGCAACCACAACAACAACAAGCAAATTCAATCTTAAGCGGAGTCCGGATTCTAATTGCCATTGCAGCCTTTGATTTCAGCCAACTACCTCACTTCGAAGAAGTCCTTGATTCTTATTCTGATCTTTGTGCAACGGGTGCGCAAGTTGATGTCATCGTTCATTCGACTGTGCCGTACCCCATCACACTCATCGACCTGCTCAATACGCGGGTCACCTGCCTTAATCCGGCAGGGCGGTTTGATGTAAAGATTAGCTTAGTGAGTCCCACGGTTCGACTTCATCTCGTGGATATCCATCGACCATTATTTTATGAAAAGATTGAGGAATATGATCTTTTCATTTACACCGAAGATGATATACGAGTCACACCCAAGACCATCGCTGCCTATCTGCACGAAACCAAAGTCTTGCAAGACAAAGTTGGTTTCGAAAAATCGCTCAACTACAACGTTGGAATCGTCCGCTACGAATACAACTTCCCTTCGAATGTGCTCATGGACGACAACACACGGCACGCCACACAAAATGTGACGCGTGTGTACTGGGAACACTCGTACCAGTTCCCCGCGATACCCAAGGTGGTCGACGTAGTGCCGGGTCTGGACCAGGAGTATGTGCACATGCTGAATCATCACCAGGGCATGTTCCTCGCCACTCGTGATTTGCTCAAGGCCTGGAAGAAGAAATGTCAGTTTGACGTTGTAACGAATAGACCAGGAGGCTCGCAGCCCAGAGAAGGGACACAGGTAAGGGAGAGCAGTTCTTATCGGTTATAGGAGCACGCCTCAAAGTCTCATGTATAACACGACTCACATTCTCCGTTCGCTCCAGCGCGTTTGGATGTCTAGCCAGCAACTCTATGCCCCCAAGCATTGCGGCGTACAGCAAGTCATTCCAATTGCCAGTTTCGGCGCTCTGACCTGCCTGCACCTTCCAAACAAGAATTACAGAAGGGTAGGTCACTTTCGTAACCGGACGTTTGCGAGTGGGAAGGAACAGTTCGACATGGGGGCTCGCCTACTATCAGCAATGACCCTGCACGTTGAACTGCGAGCTGTGAACCTTGGAAAGCCACGCCAGCCCTACAGAGGAATTGTGATGGAAGACAACATAGACCGATCGGCCCCGTGGTCTTACGAGCAGAAACGGAAGTTCTCCAAGGAAGATTATCTGGATATGGTGGATCGTCGAATGCGTGACTTTGAGCAGTATGCCTCCAGAGGAGGAGTTATGTCTATTGAAGACTTGTCGAAAACAGCACTCGTGGATGTGCTACCATCTGTAGAGTATCGCACGGCTTAAGCGATCGACGATGCCCTGCAGGCAACGAGGATCCTTGATCTTGGCTGCATCCTTAATATCTCTTGATTGATGAAGGACGTGGTTGCCTTGATCTGAGGCTCGAACACCACTACTCCGTCTTGGCGATGTTTGCGTCTGCGCATCGCACAAGCTTCTCAACCGACGCTTTTGCGGCGAGATCGAAAACACTACGCAGAACTGCACTTGTTTAGACATGTTCCAGGAAGCGACCTACTCCGACGCTATAAGAAGATTTGTCATCATCCCTTAATCTGCGTTAGCCGAATAACCTAAAGCATGTGCAGCCGATTTTCGAACGTTCGTAGGAGAACCTAGTATTGAATCACAAATCACTTGCAGAAGGAGTGGTCTGGGGTGCGGTGTCTATAATGGCAATTAGCTTACGCATTCGTTTCTACATCTAGTACCTAGTCGGATGATCGCTTTCCGTATAGCTTGATATCCATGACAATGTCTGGTTGGTAGGCCCGATTGGGATTACAGTAGATATTCTTAAATCGCTGGAATTCTTCGAATGCTGCAGGGACTGGAGGAATGGGTCCAACTCCTTGGCAGCTCGTGTTGGCCCCGTGAGAGCTGTAGGCCAGCTTCGCAGGAATGACTACGCGGCGAATTCCTCCAGGACGCATTGGTGGAATCTCCGAGTCACCTACAAGGGCTCGTTCAAGGCCTGCGATAGTCGATCCATCTCCCAATCTCCATCGGTACGGTGTTCCTGTGTCTGCCGTTCCGTAAATTTTGCTTCCATACCTAGCACCTGTCGTTGACAATACATAATCTATTGATACAGGCGAGCCTGGCTTTAACTCGGGTCCAGTTCCAACCTTGGCATCGGCCCACTCAATTCCGGTAGTAGCTGCAGTTGAAAACGACAAGGTCGGTGGAGTAGACGCCGCAAACGCCGGCTGTGTCAATCCCAAAGAAACAACAGCAGCCTTCTCAAAGAAACGCCTGCGAGACTGCTGCAGCGATAGAATGCACGGCAGCAACGCAAGGAGCAGAACGAGTGAAGTTGTGTTCATCGTCAATATAGCTGACGACACAAGGGCCAACAGCGGCTCCTTGCTACCAGGTGCGATTGTATGATGTAGTTGGGTGTACGTACATAAATGGAGTGATATCAATTTACGACAGTGCTTGTTTTACAATCCACTCTTATAGACGGTCGTAGACAAATCGCTGTAGGTTACGAGTAACGAGTACTACAATCGATAGTTTCTGGTATGAGTACTCCAGTAGTCGTGTAATACAAGTATCTACTAGAGTATGATACTGTACCTGGAATACTGAAGCGCGACTTCCTCGACGACTTGGGCCTTGGACAAGACCACGACGATGACGAGGTCGGTATTTGCATTCTGCATTATTCCATTACGTTGAGCACCAGTAACTGTGCTCGAGAGTAAGTTTGACTGTACAATGTGTAAGACATACTTCCTTTCTCAGCTCTACTCTCTAGAGTACTTGGAGTAGAACAGAAGTACTAGGGGAGGACACTCGCACGTATGACATAACAACATAGTTACCTTGACAACGATAAAAGTGAGCCATGCCGAATTCTTGCTCACCAGGAGAGAATGATCGTTCAAAAGCAAACCACAACATCTTGCTTACAAATCTTGTACTTGGGGGCTATATCCTAACGCAGGTTCCTGGGACAAATGTCCAATAAAAGGGCATCCTACCATGATCATGGCCACGACACGATCAGTTGATGCGGCGCCAATAAGCTCTCGAAAGGCAGACGTCGTAAGGATATGATCGGATACCAACTTAGTTCCAACCTTTGCAGCATGAAGGCGTGACACAATGTAGTTCACGGCAGAATAGGATGCGCCGTACTGGAGAGAAGGGACGTGAGCGAGCGACCGCCAAGCTAAGGTTCATCTGACCACACTCAACTTACATCCGCAAGCTGGAGTGCAGTTGCGGGAGGAACATAGGGAAGCTCAAGGTATTGGGATACTCCTGCGTTCTCGGCAACTTGATCTGGTTGATTTCGTACTAAGGCCACTAGATAGGCGGGAATTTGAGACCATCTCTTCTTCTTACGCTCCGCAAAAGCATGGGCACCCCCAGGGTCGATCGCGAGTCGTCGCTTCAAGGTGACATGGTAGGCAATCTCCGATACAGTGTCGATGGCTGCCTGCGAAATAAGCCGCATATAGCTACAGTTCTCGCTGCTGTGGCGTCCGTGGCTGGGTGCAGATTGAGCACCAAGTATGATACGGTCCAACAGAGAGCGATGATCATTATTGAGCATCCTCAAAGTTGGAACGTCTTGACACGGTGAACTAGAAGATGTTATCGACGCACCCGTGGTGTCGATCGAATCCTCGGGATCGTTGAACTTCTGGCTGTCAGCAGAAGTCGCACCTGGCTCTAGAGACATAGCCCTCCGACCTTCCACATGATTGAAATTGGCGTTAGCCTTGTTCAAAATTCGCTGACAACGGAGCAAGGTTTCGCTGCTCAAAGGATTGATTGGCAGGAAGCGTTGGATCTGACGGTGAGTTAAGAAACTGCTCTCTCCTCGCTAACGACGCTCTTGAAAGTGCAATAGGAGGTCTAGATTGATTGCGAGCGACGGCGGCGAATTGCTGCATCAAGTGAGACCTAAAGCCATGTTGCTATGCATCATGTGCACTCTCTCTATCACAAACAAAAGAATAGGAAACGTGTGGTTTCTTGCTTCACGTCTGAAGTGAACATGTGGCAAAAATGGCAAAATCCATTGATCCGCGCCTGCTCGTATGACATATGACATATGACATATGTCCATATGTCATCTTCCAACATCGCACCCACTTGCACAGAACCATGATGAATTCCGCGAATATCCGATGCACAGTGCACATTAAAACCAGTACCAGTACAGAGAACAAAAAACTTCTCATCATCCTGTTCTCCTGTCCGAAGATTCTGAACTGAGATACCCTATAGCCTAGTAGTACAGTACAAGTACTTATACTCAATACAACCATACTACCAGTACCATACCACCATCACGGCATCCAGCCATTTCAGCGCACCTGACACCAGGTATCGTACTGTACAGCAGAGTCCTGCACTGGGTACCCATACCCAGTACCCACCCAGTACCCACCCACTACCCACCCATACCCATGGTTAATGGGTGGGTATGGGCATGCTCAACCAGTCGTGGGTGGGTAATGGGTGGTCCCAACTTGACTCGCAAAGCGTGGGTGGGTAATGGGTGGTCCAAGCCTGCCAACGCGAATCGGCCATTGTACTCCAAGTATACTGTAGCTAGTAAGGAGTAGTGTAGAGTATAGTACGCGGTGAGAGCAACTTTAAGAAAATCGCCTGCGGCGGGCTAAATTTTTGCAGGGAAAATGGGTAGTGGGTGGGTATGGGTACGCCCTACCGGGCGTGGGTGGGTAACGGTGGTCCAGCCGTGACCGCGCGAAGCGTGGGTGGGTCATGGGGTCATGGGTGGTCCAAGCCTGCCTACCGGCAGCCTTGGGTACCCATGGGCATAGGCTTCATACCCGGTGCAGGACTCTGCTGTACAGTCACGATAAAAAACTCGGGACGCGGATTGCAGGTGTGACTGAATCTTACTTCACACTCCGCCCGCTTGTTGATCTAGCAATGCTGGCAACGCTGTTACTTCGACTGCGAGTGACGCCCTGTTGTGAGTTGTCTGAGGCAAATAACATGTTGAAAATGATGCCGAAGAAAGTGCCTCGGTGCTGAATCCCATCCCCTGCTCGATCAAACGTCTCCGCCTTGCCGTAGAGTCTAGCGTTCCATCCATGCAACTTGATTTCGTAAGTATCGGTGTCGCACTGATAACGCGATATTGTGCCCTCCCCGTAGGCTGTGAGCACATCATCCCCAACTGCCGCTTTCAGTGGCCGAACCACGCACTCTGGTTGCAAGTAGCAAACCATGCCGGCTGAAGGAATCGTTACAATATGTACCCCTGTAGTTGGATCGACAGATGCAAGTGTCCCTGTCAGACCCAGCGTGGTAAGGACCGGATAGCCTTCGATGCAACCCTCAGCCACGCGGTGACTGATGTCCCCCTTTCTAAGTATGGCCTTTGCAAAGCCGCCACCGGCAAGTTTCCATCGCTTAAGCCACACCTCGTAGAAACCGTCCGCGGGGCGAAAGCGATTGACAACTCCAGGTCCAAACGAGGTAGAGACTGCAGCACCATCTTTGTAATATTGTTCGAATAGGGGAAGGGGAGGTAGAGGTTTCTTCTCCTTCTCTCGAGTCGCGAACGAATCGCGTATCGTTTTCGAGACCAGATTCCCCAAAGTTGAAAACAATGCATCGGATTTGGACCTCGCGCCTTTCCCCTTGCTCTCTCGCCATGCCTGTGCCGTGGAGAGTGTGCAATAAACAGTGGGATGGGTGCTGTTTGCAAGCTTCCAACCTGTCAGTGCGATTCCTATTGTAGAATGGATACCAGGGACCTTTCTCTGCGGGAGCGGTTTTACAACCCTTCCCTCCCCAAAGGGTGTCTTGATATGCGTTCCTTCTGCATAGGGAAATTCTAATGGCTTGGCCTTTTCTACTGAGCCGAAAGGTTCGAAGAGTGATTGGAGAAGGGTTTTCGAAACGATCTCAACACTCCGCTCGTTCAGATAAGCACGTGCACCCCAGGTTTCAAGCTTCAACACAACAGTCTTGGTTTTCTCACGGTGTTCTTCGACGACTCCTAGCCCGTAAGGAGTCTTGCAGCGATCTCCCGGTCTGAACAAATTCCTACGTTCCGGTGGCTTAGACAAACTCTTACGTTCCTCCTCCGTCTTGGGAGCCCAGAAAGAAAAGAGGGGGCCAGCATCTTTCTTGACCTTCGGCATCAGCGGAGGTGTATACTTCGAGATCAGCCTCCCTTGAATGCTAGCTATTGCTTTCAGATTTCTGGTCGAGACATGATGGTCTCGGTTTCCTTCCAAAGGGATGGTATTCGTCGACTTATTGTTATTCAGAGTGCTGGTGTCGATCGAAGCCTTGTCAGGACGCTTGTCCGGAGGGGTGAGTGCAGAGATTTGCGCCGCCGTGTCCAATGTTGTGCTTTGTGCACTTATAACATCCTCGTCATGTTCATCTGCTTCAACAACAGTCTGTAACGCACGATTTGAAGTTGAATCCGGCTTTCTGAGCGCTTTCCGCTTCTCTTCGGCAAGATGATCTTCCACCTGGATTGAAAGCGGTCGCCAGTCGAGCTCAACTTCATAAAGGTCATGAATAGGTTCGAACCCTTGTATTCTAGCAATACCATATGGAGTTCGTACCTTCGCTCCAATGGACCAAAGTTGTTCAGCTTCAATCAGTGGCACCAACTCTTGTTGAATGGATGCCAAATAGTCATTCACCTGTTGCAGAGATTGATTCAGTTCCTGGCGCCGATCTGTTTTTTGTTTCATCGATGACCAATTTTTTGGCTCAATATGAACAAAATCTTGAACTGCCTCAATACATACTCGTCTCAATCCGCTGACTCGCATCAACGGAGGGTCACACCTGACAGCATCAAGTGCCGCTTCAGGGTACGTTCGGAAGAAGCAAGGTTTGAACCCTTTCTCTCGCCAACGATCCGGAGCGTAACCATGCGTCTTGGAGATGTCCTTGACAACATGAACGTAGAGCGCCTCGAACTCATACGGAAACGCGTCAAACATTAACTCACCGGCACGTACATCCCCTTGTCCGTTGTCGCAGACAAATACGTGATGGTATTCTGGATAAATGTTGACATACCTGCTGAAATTATCAAACTTCTTGGCAGCAAGCGGCTCTAAATCATTTCTCATCATGTACTCGGTGCCGGATGCAAGATCGCCGGCCAGGAGCGAGGGTGTCGTATGTAACCCTTGGCGACCATCCGCTTTGAATCTTAATTTCTCGAACTTAGCGAAGTTTATTTTCTCACTGACATCTTTGTACACATGAGGTCGAGCCGAAAGAAAGACCAAATTTCCCACTCGATTCTCCGGCCACTCAATAGGCCCTTGAGTACCGAGATCAAGCTCACGATAGAACGTCAAAACGCCCGGATAGACAACTTTTTCGCGTAGCGCTTGTCTATCCCGGCAGGGTACGATCCGCCACTCGAACACAGCGTGTCGTCAACGTCTGAGAGCACTTTTCTCCAGGATTGCAGTAACACTCGTTTCTTCTTCGTCCCCATCAAAAAGTGGTGCTGCTGGAGGGTCGCCTCCTTCCGAATGTGAGTCAAGATATCCTGTCGAGTCGTTTCCGATTTGATATCATCGTATATGAGCTTATTCATGCAAAAGTAATCGCCCTTTGCATCAGTTAAGGTTTTCAGGTCTGACAAGTCGTCCTGATGGGTGTTAAGAATGACATTGCGAACCCATGATTCAGCTCGAGGATTCGCTCGTAGTTTCATTAACTGGAGGGCGTGCAGCACAATGACACGAGACATTACTGTCAAAATCGGAAGACGATCCACTGCCAACATTTGAATCAATTCGGTTCGGTGCCGACTGGCAAAATTTCGATGGTCTTTGATCTTGTAAAAGAGAAGGCCCAGTTTAACATGCGAGACAAGGTAATTCAGAGCCCGCGCATCACACTCCTCGAAAATTGTTATTATCTCGCGCTCCTTGCTCATGACAAATCGTAGATTGATAAAGTTGTTGAGTGTTGATGGGATCAACAGCTGGTCAATGTCTGCGAGACAGGCGTTTATACACATCAGTTGGTCTTCCACTGGAATCCCCAAGCTCTTCAGCGTTGTTAGTGACGAGGATGCCGTTCCAGTTCTCCGTATACTAACTTGGCTGTAAGGACAGCGGTCAGCAAACCTGCCATTCAAACACATGTGCCGACCCGAAGTTTGATCCCATCGAAATGAGAACTTACCGACTCATTTCCCGTCGATGCACCATACGATCCCAAATGTGCATCGCATATGTGACAAGGAGGACTGAAAAGAACCCCAACGATGGATTCCACTTGCCGAGCGCAATCGGGGAATCATTGGCGAAGAACATGGCAGTAGAGAACAGCAGCGCAAAGATCGTCCAGAATTGATTTTCTCTTTCTTGCGCATGATGGACGCCATGCTCTTCGTAGGCCATGAACAAGTAAAGTGTATAGAGGAGTGATATTAGGCAGGAGCAGAAAATCGGGGCGTACGCAAAGAGAGCCAAGAGCATGAATACTGTGGACTTCAGAAGAAACGAGAATGAGCGACGGTGTAACGCGAAGAATTAATGATAATCAGGTCATCATTGTCTACGACGTTATACTTACAACCAGTAGCCCCAGCAGCATTAGCATTGCAGCAACACGATCCATGGTGTCAACGTCGGCGTTGCGATACTTGGGGAGGTTTACGCTTTGAGTTTAAGTCGGAAGAGCAATTGTTAGGTTGCAAAGAGAAGAAGCCATGAACCAGTCCAACCTTCCCACGAACGAATATGTTAAAAGCTCAACTTTCCGGATGAAAACCAGAATACGCAAAACCAAACACCAACCAGACAAGTTGAACACAATAATTGACTCCCGCTTCTTACCTGGAGAGATAGCTACGTGCGCGGCTGGTGATATAGAAAGCGACGGCAGGATCATGGAGATTGGAGTCGCTTTTCCAACAATCAAGACGCCAACAACCGGTAGAAGGAATCAGCAGCGAAGCAACCTTGAAGTCGCCCACATACGAATGACAAGAACTTAATGACAAGGCTGTTTCCTCAAGAGCACATCATCCTCTCATCGCACTTTCTGAACCACGTTTTCCACGTACTAGTACTGTATTATCCAGAACGGGCACGCGTACATATCCGTACACCGTTTATACCAAGACGAGTATAGCCCCGTACCCAGTACTGAGATGCTACCGGTAGTAGCCCTAAATGCTAAACATGTCCCCCATCATATGTGAATCCTCCTTCATGTATATTGATTTTACATATAATGTTGACGTCATCGACCGGGATCACAATTCACAAGCCGGGATATGACAGAAATCCGTTGGAAGTTGGAATATCTTTCGACATGTACGTAAGTTGTCGTACAAGTACCAGGTACTACCGCTGGTACTGGTATTACGTAGTTCCTGTACGTAGTACTTGTACTCTGAGGCTGCATAGTGCTATACGATATATCTCATATCTCCGATCCTTCGAGAACTGAGCACCAGAGACGAGAATTTCAAACCCAGCCCACCCAAACCCAGGGCCCACCCAAACCCATTGGGTTAAGGGTGGGTTTTGGGTGAGCTCAGGATTTCATGGGTGGGTCTGGGTGGGCCGGCAAATCATAGCAAAAAATGACTGTAGATGTTTGCTACCGGTAGTAGTAGAGCCATCTAGTCCAGTACTAACTACTGGGTTTGGGTGGGTTTGGGTAGGTCTTGGTAGATCGTATGGGTTCTGGGTGGGTTTGGGCTGGTACTTCCGTGAGCGTAGCTTTACGTGGGTACCCATGGGTTTGATATTTTCAGAAATTCCCGTCTCTGCTGAGCACTATGATACAGGATACAGTATTGCGGATCCAAGTACTATCATACAGTACCGAGTGACTGGTACTCCCGAAGTACTGGAGTACGTCATTGAACTTCTAAACGTTTGGCACCATGGCGTTTCGATGGTTCACTTTCGTTGCGGTCCTCCTCTTTTGGGTCCATTCCAATGCTTTGTCCACGCCACAGTCCATCAAGCCTCGCGGCAGTGCGGCTACACCTCTGAACAAACAAAAGGTTGCGATCATGGGTGCTGGTGGATATCTTGGTGCTTGTGTCTTTGGATTTTTACAACGCGCCTCTGGGCTTTACGGGACGGGCATTGGCGGAGCGGCCAGTCCTCGGAATCTATGTGCCACATTCTTGGGAAGTCAAGCGATGAATAAGGTCTTGGGAAAGAATTTTTGTCTCGCGTATGCGGGGGAACAACACGTCAAGTTGACCGACATGACGAGTGTGGATGCTATTGCAGCGAGATTAGATGGATACTCGGCGGTGGTTATGGGAACCATGTATCGACTGGAGCAACGCCCCATCACGAGTGGAACCTATGAGAAGGGACCCAACGACAAAACTTTGGAATTCTACCTGGATGAATCGAGGCGAGGTGATACTGTTGGTCCACAGACCTTTGAGATGGAAACTCACCTACGAATTTTTGAAAACACGTTGGATGCCTGTCGGCGAGTTGGAGTTCGACATGCAGTGGTCCTGGAAACATCCCAAACAGAAGATTCGGCACAATTCTTGTCGCTACTTAGAGCATCTGGGGTGCCATGTACGTACATAAGGTGCACAGGAGAATTGACGGACTACCCCGATCACACCTTTTGGAAAGGTATTCAGGGTGAGTTGTCAATCGAAGCTCGCAAATTGGAAGACGCCGAAGTTTCAAGAAGAAAATCTAGTGGATATCCAATCTACAGAGAAGACCTGGCGGCTTTAATCTGTCAATCTCTACAATCGTTGCCTTGGACAACCAGCCGGTGCCTCATTGTAGGGAGCAAGGGAGATTTAGGGGGTGCAATCCAGGTAGCAAAGGGACGTCAGGATCGTGAATGGTGCGCTAATTCTCAACTGCTCACTCAAAAGCTTGTTGGTATCGAGTAGGAAGCTTAAGTCCTAACACGTCCCCATGGTTCACGAATGTCGCCACTCTTTTCTCAAAGATCGTACACCCAACTTTCTCCTGTCGCCTTACCACCGCGAGGGGTAGTCTCCCGATTGGTAGCTGAATGTCAAAGGGTCGAAGTTTTGATAGCCAATATTCCCAAAAACCACCCATTTGGGAGTCTTCGCCAAGGCCTGACGTGAGGATGTTCTAAGGGCCCTCTTCTCGTGTTCTTCGCCGTGATGCCTGTATTCCTTGTACACAGCTGGTGGATCGTACACATACTTGATTTGCCACACTTGATCAAAGCTTCTCGCCGGATAATGGGACGGAGCATCCTTCCAACCGAGGGCATGCGCGAGCTCCGGCATGTGCGAGTGCTTCCAAGCGAAAACCGTCAGCTTTCCACACAGGTTCCCGGAACGCAGTTCATCATAAATTTCCTCAGCAGCCCGTTGCGTATGCATTGTACTGTACTTGGAATTAATCTCCACGCCAATTTTCGATGCTAACGGCTCCAGTACTTCAATTTCCCGGTAATTCTTGTGTCCTTTCCGACCTCCCGTAAGTGCATACAGCTTCGATGGGATCGGCCAACGTGTACCGAATAGATTTGCCAAGTGATATGCTCTTTGAAAGCCCTCATACGAGCAGTGTCTATTCCTTTCTTGATCCGTTGTTAGTGGTCCGTCTTTATCACAGTGTCGGATCAACATGATTGTCGACTCGCAGCCTTGGGCAGCGCTCGTGGGCTTGGAGTTGAGGTTGATGGGAACATTGCGTGAAAGTCCCATTAGCACTCCATACGCCTGTACGATCACGCCGCTATGTGGCTTGCTGCGAATGACAAGAAATACGACTCCAAGCGCGAGTATCACTACGAAGGCAATTGCTAGATTCCTCATTTGCGCGTGCCGATTGTTGGACCGGCTGGCATAATTCAGCAGACTTGTCGTCTCCGATGTTTGGTATGATATCATTTTGGTTGCGCAATTCAAAACGCAAGCGGATGTTTGGCGTCGCAATGGGAATCCACAGGGATGTCGAGGTGGGACAGTCGTTTGGATTGTTCTCGGAATCTGTTCTTGTGTGGTCTTGAGTTGTGAGTTGTGAGTACTCTGCGTGTACTCGGAGTAGGTCTAACATAGAAAGGTCGGTTGAGATTTTGATTTTGGTCGTCATCATCAGATTGCAATTTCGTTGGCACGGCGTGCGCTAATGTCGCTCACACTCGGTCGACGGAAGCGATTAGAATGCAAGGAAATGACGTCAACATTTTTGTCGCAGAATTTGACTTTTTGGAATCTTCATTTTTTCGCTTCAACAGGAGCCATTTTTCAAGCAACCTTAGTCAAAACTTCGTCATGGATAAGGAACATAAATCTGCCCGACATTTGTTTGAACAGTAATAAAAATATTCGTCTGTTAATGTGATTATAACATTGAATACCCACAACATTTCCGCCACAATTTTACCACTGATTCAACCTTTTATGGTCCACACCATGGTTCGTTTGTTTTCGTTGCTTCAATCCGTGTTGCTTTCCCAAAATACTCTTCGATGCTCACACGATGCTCTCTCCATTCGTTTTCCTGCCTTTAGGATCCAGACAAGTTAGTCGTTTCCCCTACAAAGCCTGTGGATGCTTTTTTAACTGCTTTCAAGACTGCAACGTGGATTGGGTCGCTCCCATTCAATGGACACCTTTGCTTACCTTCCGAAGATTTCTGTGCCTCATCGGAAACGAAGCACGACCTGTTCGAGTACACTACTAGTTCCCTATACAAAGGCCCCATGAAGTTTATTGTGCGCTTCAGTCCATTGCTGTACCCTACTGTGGGAGGATTCGGCAAGGATGCTGGAGGCCAAAAACTTATCACTGATTTGTGCCAAGCCGCCAGATCTCATGGTAACTGTGCTCTGATATCTAATGGAAGTAGTGCTAAAGCCTGCAAGGACCAACGTGTTTTGTTGTGCAGTAACGGCCGAAAGTATCATCAGCATTTGGATGGTGCCCAAGCCGATGCTTATCGTGTGACAACCTATATTGGTGACAAAAAAAACTCTCGTGGTTCCAATAACTCAGGAAAGGCATTGCGACGACGTAATTGCACGCAACGCGATACAAGGTGCACTTGTTCTGCCAAAATTGTCATCCGACTGGACCAGTACAGCTTTCATCTAGTCTGTGGGGTTGGAGACAACCAGCATAGGGTCACACCCACATCATGTAACGAGATAACCAATCGCAAACGTTTTCTGGACGCCCCAACCCTGGAAAATGCAGCTGCAATGGCTGCTGCCAATATCCTGCCCTCACAAGCTGCATTGTTCACGAAGCAGTACTGGTGAGCTGTTTACACGCGGACAGATGGCTTATGTTCAAGGTTTCTCCCGAATGGCACAAGATTTAATGGATTCGTCACCTCAGGGTGCTGCACTACCCTCTGACATGTCACCGTCAGACAGTATGCTGAATTATCTCCAAAAATTGGCGCATCATTTGTCTGTCTGTATCATAACGGGAATACGAAAGAAATTCGTGGTCAAAATCGCAAGGCGGCACAAACTGAAGGCAATCCTGTTGATGATGGGGTTAATCTAACCAGCCTTTCCATGGTGACCACAATGGGCGCCCAACCCATAAGTCTGTACCTCTGGAGGTCACAGAGACAGCCGATTTCAAGGAATATGCCCAGAGAAGTAGGCACGCAGTTGGAGCAAGGGACGACCAGGACATTCTTATTGCATGTTGCTGGGTGTTGCCAGATGGTAGACGTCTCTTTCAAGCCTTTCCAGAAGTCGTTTGCATTGATGGGACACATGAGACAAACAATGAAAGCAGACCCTTGCTTACACTTTCGGTCAAGGATTCGGACGGAAATGTGATGGTAGTGGTCAGATGCTTTGCCCCAAATGAAAGATCTTGGTTGTTCCGTTGGTTATTCCAAGAAGCACTTCCTGTGCTCTTAGGTACTCAAACATTGCGGTTGGTTAAGCTTGTCATGACAGATGGCGACTCCCAAGAAATGGCGCAGGTCGACTACGCAATTGTGACATATTTTGTCAACGCAGTTCGTAGTCGCTGTGGATGGCATCTTGTTCATCAAGGCTGGAGACGAGAATGCAGAGGTTTAGGCTTTCGCAAGGGCAAGAGAGATTCTGCAAGAAGTCAGGTGAGAGTAATTCAAAACTGGCTATATAGCTGGATGCGCCCGGGGTAGACTCGAAAGAAGAATATGAAGTGTAAGTCACACTATTTTGGTCTCCACATGTATGTCGTTGACTGTACCTAACATGATCACTGTGACTACAGAAGTAAGGCCCTATTAATTACTTATTTGAAGTCAGATGTTGTGAAGGCCATTTTCAGCGATGATGGTGGAAAAACTGTTGGACTTCATCCGTGGTTGTATCATCCCACATGAGCAAAGTTATTGTTTCTACTTGCGGAAGGGCATTAGGCACTTTGAGACCACCGAACTCTGGTCATGAAGGGACCAATCACGCCATCAAATCTGGTCCTTCCCGTGTACTTCCACAGCATGCAATTGACAAATCGGCCAAAATTCAGCTGGATATGGATTGTAACAAGTTCGACCTCTATCGTCGTCATCTAGCTACCGCGTTGCTTGGAAGAGCAACATGGAGTACCTCCTGACTGTGAACGACATTACTCTCCCAGCAGAATTCATGTTGAAATTTGCTATTCGGGGTGCGAGAACTATGCATCTTGGAGAACAAGCAAAGACAGTGGCTTGTTGTCAGGTCTGTTGAAGGGAGGTGCATTCATTGGTACCCCGTTTTCATAGAGTGTACACCGTTTCTTTGCATTCTTTCCAGGATCGAGGCTGTCTCCTATGTGACTGCAAATACTTTGAATGCAATGGCATGGTCTGCCAGCATTTGGTACATGTAAAGATGTACTATGCCGCCAAGTCCATGATCACTCACCACGACATTTCAGTACGTTGGTGGAAAGCGTATCACTTTGCAATGAAGAACGTCCATGATTGCTCATCCACTGAGGCCGACATAAAGAGAGTTGGACTCACTTAGGCAAAATGAGTGCCAAGGACCTACCTTCTCAGAAAAGACTTATGACCACACAGTTTCATCATTTCGTCGCGTGTATCAATTTGGACAGAATTCGAACGATACATTTCGGAACAACAGAGCGCTGCCTAGCATTACTTTTCAAAAAGACTCCGTAATCAACCGGGTAATAAACTACTCACGGGATGAGGTGATGGTTGCCCTAAGCACAGTTCAACAAATGTTCCCATGTCCATGTCCCAAGAAGTTCATTTGCAGCATGAATTGTGTGATGACTGTTATGATGGTGGCAGTGGTGACGATTACCAGGACGATGATGACGATGATGCCTGGCTCATTGAATCAAAGTGGAAAGTGATTGTATTGACTTTGGATCACGTGTTCACCACCAGGACGAGTTCCCAGATTCCTTGTTCTACAATCCATACGACATGTTCATGCCAAGAGTAAAGGAGTTAGTGAGTATTGTTGCAGCATCAAAAAACTGCCGAGAGCGTGGACTAGCGGTCGAGGCTCTGGACAAGCTTATTTCTGTCGAAAAGGCAAACCTTGCATCCGAGAAACCACCACCCATTGGGGGAGTGGTGTTGTCATGCCCGGTAGGCAAAGTGAAGAAATCAAAAGTTTCTGCTTGGTGTGGTTGAGGCGATGTTGCGTCATAGATGTATGGTACGCATCGTATTTCCGGCGTTACACTTAGGACTTATTTACGGTAGTTGCACAAAATCGGGTATTGTTATCAATGATGGCAGGATTAGTGTATTTTTTTCTACCAGTAATGTCGACGCTTGTACAACACAGCGACATTAGTGTTTTTTTTTCTACCAGTAATGTCGACGCTTGTACACGACGGCGACATTCGTGGATTTTCTACCACTAATGTCGACGGCTTGTACAACAAGGCGACATTGGTGGATTTTTCTACCACTAATGTCGACGCTTGTACAGCACGGCAACATTAGTGGATTTTTTTCTACCACTAATGTCGACGCTTGTACAGCACGGCGACATCGACATTAGTGTGATTTTTTTCTACCAGTAATGTCGACGCTTGTACCACACGGCGACATTAGTGGATTTTTTTCTACCAGTAATGTCGACTCTTGCTGTACAGCACGGCGACATGAGTGGATTTTTTTCTACCAGTAATGTCGACGCTGGTACAACAAGGCGACATTAGTGTGATTTTTTTCTACCACTAATGTCGACGCTTGTACAACACATCGACATTGGTGGATTTTTTTCTACCACTAATGTCGACGCTTGTACAGCACGGCAACATTAGTGGATTTTTCTACCACTAATGTCGACGCTTGTACAGCACGGCGACATCGACATCGACATTAGTGTGATTTTTTTCTACCAGTAATGTCGACGCTGGCACATGTACACGATGGCCACATGAGTGGATTTTATGCTACCAATTCGATAATTTGCAGATTATTCAGGTTGCAACAAACAACGTTGTTATTCAGGGCTGTGAGTTGTCATTTCCTCCTACAACTGCAGTTTTTAGATATAAGGATAGACAAAAAACATCCTTACATTGGTAAGAGTCCGTGCGTGATGACAAGCAGTGGTGATATCTTGGATTGAAAATAAGCATATCTCCCGGTCTCAGCGCGACAGCTATCCCTTGTTCTGCAAATGTGAAGTAGTTGCAGACTTTTGCATCCAATCTGTACTTATCAACATCTTCTTGAAGTCCAAATTCGGAAGCAATGGTAGTCAACGAATAAAAGAAATCATCGTCCAAATGTGAATTCAAGTAGTAGTTCTTTCCACAGGCAAGACTTCCCCAGATAGGCTGGGATGCACTTCCCTCCATCTCTGGCCAATCGACAAGGAGTTGTGCAATTCGAAGACCTCGCATTGCATTTGAGGGTATGTACCCTTTTGCAACTTCTTCACATCTAGCCATTAAGTTGCAAATATTTTTCTTGGCGCACACGCTTAACTTCTTTGGCCAAGAGTCTATAATACCGGGTGTACCTCTGTTAGGTTTTAGACCGACAGTGGTGTACCTTCCATCCGTTTCTGCAATTGTAACTCTTTCATCAGAAGGTGGGTTTTTGTATCACTGACAATATATGTTAACTATTTGTTAAGAAATTGTAATATGTTGCTTGAAGTCACGTATATGTTATCACTATTTGTATGTATTTAGTCATTCTATACTGCGACATTTCTCAGAGTCATATACTGTGGCAAAATATATTTATATTAAACCAATGTGTGTTACCTAGTAGCATCTATGCGTATAACTTACCTAACAGTTGCAAATGTAACAATGTTTCTCTAAACATTTTTACTTTATACTGAATACATGTGGTAAGAGTATCGCATGTGGCTCATTAAATTGTTTGTTCTGAACAGACTCTAGATATTCATACGCCATATACATTTAAGCCATGTTTTACGACCATCCATTGTTTGGTATTGGTTTGCGAAATTTTCAAGCTTTTGGTTTTGGGGAGACAGGCATTTTATGAACCAACCATTTCTTGTCTCCTTCCAAATATACGCTTACGTGGGAACAAAATTGTGATATTTTGTCTTAACTCCACACACACTCTCATCCAACAAGATGGTAACACCTGATCATTGTACGGTTTGCAACAAGAGTTTCAAGAGACTTTTGCACCACCTTAATCAGAGTTTGGCATGTAAATCTCATTACATGGCAAGTGACAAAGCAAGCAACAACAGTGCCCTCCATTGTATCAAACATCGCCACGTGAAAACCGGTAATTTGTTGCAAGGTGGTACTTCGCACTTTCCGTCCAAATTTGAGTTCTCCTTTGTCCGATGGATTGCTTCCAGTATTGGAGAGTGGGGGAATTGCTGGAAAGGCCGACGATGAGCTGCGTGTTGAAGATGTCAACGAAGTCGATGACTACATTATGTTTGACGACGACGGTATTCCCGAGCAAGGCGATGCTGACGATCAAGACATTTCAGAAACTGAATCGGAGGAAGGTCCTGATCTCAGCGTTTTGGATTTGTACTTAAAACTGTTCAAGCTGCGAGCAAACCCGCTCGGTCTTGCGCGTTTTCTCGGGAGGAAAGAGTCCAAATTGAGTTGTTGCAACTTCTTAGGGATCTGAAGTGTCCTCTCAAAGCATTCACCCTAGTACTTAAGTGGGCTGCTAAATCAAACGGGAGCGGCCATTCATTCCGTGAGGATTTCAACCAATTGAGAAGGTGATCGCAAATTTATTTGAAAGGTACAACATGAAAGGATTAATCCCGAAAGAGAAGAAATTGTACCTGCCTTATACACAGAGGACCGTCTCGTTGATATTCTTTGACGCCAGTGAAGTATCGCTACTCTCATGTCCACGCTCAATCAAGATGGGAATTATTTCTTTGACAAAGCAAAGGATCCATTTGTTGCACCAGAAACATCATCCCGTGGGTGACATCCACACAGGCCGTTGCTACAGAAAGACATACGACGCCCTGATTAAGAAGCCTGATGTCGACATGCTCCTCCCTGTATCATGGCAATGGACAAGACATACATCGACATGGCAGGCAGACTCCAGATGGAGCCAATAACAATCTCTCATGGTCTTCTGAACCACTCAATACGTCGGCTCCCAATTGCCATGCGAATCCTCGGATACATCAATCACAGCACCCCGCCCATCTCCCTTCAGATTCCGAAATAGATGCCGAGTTCAATGCACCCGCTGACGCCAAAGGGGACCGCCCGTGTTGAAGACCCGCTTCGGTGCCCCAAAGACGTAAGTTGGTCAACGTTAATCCTGAACGAGACACACATGCAGATCCAGTTCATCCTAGAGGAATCCGGTTTTTTGAGATTACAGAATCATGGTTTCCGATGGGATCTTAGCTACAATGGAAAGATCCACCCCGTCGTGTTCCACCCGTATGTACCCTTCATCATCGGTGACACAGAGGGGCACGACCGTCTTTGTGGTCACTACACCGCCCGATTTTCACAGATACAACAGCTTTGTCGCATCTGCGAATGTCCCACGTACTTGAGTGGTTATTCCAAGTCCAACTTTCGCCACCGTGTTCCCAAAAAAATCGATGCTCTTGTGAGTAAGGGCCACACCGTTGAGCTCCAGTTGCTGTCCCAGAACTATCTTAAGAATGGATTCGCTGAGGTTAGGTTTGGTCTCCACAATCAGCGCGGAATATTTGGAGCCTGCCCAGGCGAAATGCTCCATTTGATTTCCTCGGTTGGTTTAAATATTGCCTGCAGGCCTTCTCAGCCCAAGCTGGTCCCAATTCAAACGCATTGAAACAATACGATGTGCTGTGCGCTAAGTTGGGCAGATCATTGTCCAGACAGAGCGATCGCGACATCCCCGAACGAACTTCCCAAGGGGTTTCATCAGGATCCAATCTGATGGGGCACGAGATGACAGGGTGTCTTTTAGTCACATTATTTGCACTGCACACCACCTACTTCGAGGCATCTTCGAGGTTGGGAAAAAGGTAGCTGTAGTAGGGGATGACCAGAGGTTTCGTTATGAAAACCACATTCAAGATTGGATAGGAGTTGTTACATCTCTCTGGTGTGGCACCAATGGATGAAACAACCGATGATGTCAAGAAGATGGTCAAGCGTTCGCACACCTGCTTGCAGTGGCTGATGCGTGTTGTCGCCGAAGTGGCGCCCGTCCAGGAGCAATGGGAAACAATACGATCAAGGCGCACTTGGTACTGCATCTGTGCGAAGACATCCTGACCAC